>CM076584.1:211293909-211536632 GCA_034641835.2 Pinus albicaulis | reverse complement strand
GATTGATGATAGTTTATGCAAAACGAAAAAGGACAACAATATGCTAAAAAGATGCTTGACTGACAGCATTCTAGCTGAAAATGATGTGATTGATCTGAAAACAATTTCTCATGCGTAAATGTTCAAAACAGGGAAAAAAAATTAAGGAAATAACTTCTCTGATAAAAAGAAAAAAATAAGAAAAGGGTATTATAGTAATAATTGACGATAAGATATAACTTCAATACCATAAGCAGAGCCTCTGCTGCCAGCAGACGTCCATAGCCTCGGCAGGGTTGCTTTTTAACCCATATGAGCCAGGATCCTCAATTTATAAATGGAGAGTTACAGTGTTGTTCTACAGAAGAGATCAATGTGCTGGCGTGGTAACCAGATAACTACACTGCCATTCACTGGGATGTAGCAAAAGTGATCAGGCCGGCTCGTGAGGAGACCTCCTGTTCCAAGGATAATTTGACTATCCAATGGATCATAACCCTGGTGTGGTGGCCATAATGGGAATGTCACTTTCTTACAACCTTATGAACATGGTAGGTTGGCTCGTAATGAGACCCCCTATCCTCCATCTGTGAACAAAATTTTGTTGTTATTACACAATTTTATGATAAAAAGAGGGAGGCTCAGTACTCCTTAAGAGCAGGGATGGTGGAAGAAGTTGAACATGTCAATAGAAAAAAAAAATATACCCATAATCTCATTTATTACAGACAGAGAAGATTATAATCCAGAAAGGTGGAACCAGCATGGTATTAAGATGATCAATCAATATCATGTTCAACAGAAAACAATGCAGTAAAGTAGTATATAAATAATTGTGTCCCTTTTGAAAATAATCTATCATCAAGGAGCTGTCCTGTTAAAGATCATAACATGAATGATATTAGCTCGCTTCAATAGAATCCATAATTCTTGTCCTCATAAAAGTAGTGTACTTCATGCCATGAAAGGGAATCAGTAAAATGTGGTTGAGATGAACTAGGAATAATCCCACAAGAGGAAGAAAAGGTTGCTCTCAAAAATACTCCCAAAGGGTTGCTCTTTTGAAGGAACAGCAAAAACACTCAAAAAGTGGTGTTCCGTGTAGGGAACAGCAAAGGAATGCACACCAAAAAGCAAAAATACACATAAAAAAAGTGTGAAAATGCAAATGTCGTTCCTTGATGCTGAGAATGAGTTACACTTTGAATGAAGCAATACCTGAAACACAAAATATAAGAGAAATTAGAAAAAAAAAAAAACAACAAAAACAGTATGTAAATAAATAAATTAAGTTACAACAGCTATGATGTTATGTCAAAAAAAATGATCTCTTTGAAAAATGTTTTGGCAGTAGTGATAAGACATGAATCTTCAAATTGAAATCAATTCTTCATTTCTTCTATTACGAATCCGTTGGGTAATGAGTTAGATGAAATTCCTTTGTTTCATAAAATTTCTTTCAAAAATCACTCGTCCATAAATTGACCTTTTTTTATTTTCCCCAGACCTGCAAAAAACGAGTGTCTACCTGCAAGAAAACATTAAATCATGGAGAAAGAGAGGTGCGCGGGCTCCCCTAATCCAAGAATTATGCAAAAAACTAACAAGTAGTTACTCTGTAAAACAAATCCACGGAGAAAATAACAAAGTAAAAATTTATTTGTTACCTGCGGGAGAGCAGTGGCCAATCATGCTAACCTGCAGTGTTTTAGTCACAACTTCTTTGTTTTTCGTCCAAATTGAGTGATTCCAAAGCCAAATGAGAGCTAATTCAAAGGTTAATCTCCAATAGCAACAGGTTTTAAAAATTCAATGATATGATATGTCAATTTTACTTAGAACAACCTGCATAACAGAGTCATTTTCGCTTACCCCACTTAGAACAACAGTGAATGTTTTAAGCATAGATTCTTTGTTTGATGTCGGATTCGAATGATTCAAATTGGAAATGAAAGTAGATTCATTTATTTATCTCCAATAGAAACAGGTTTTGAAGAAAAGAAGAATTGATAGGTGAAATACTGTAAGGAACATCCGGAAAAACAGAGTTTTAAGGGTGCTGATTTACGATAGACAGTCAGTAGTTTGATCATAACTTCCCCATACGATATCGAAAATGAGTGATTCCAATTGCATTAGAAACTAGATTCATAGGGGAATCTACTATAGAAACAGGTTTTAAAAATTCATTCATTTATGCCTCCAAAAACTGACTGTCCCAACTCTATTCTTGAGCTGTCCGCTAGACATCCGGTCAATGTTTTGGTTCTAACTTTTTCGTTTCAAATCCAAATTGACTGATTCAAATTGGGTTAGAAAGTAGACATCAAGGGCTATCTATGGTAGAAACAGGTTTTAAAAATATGGTCATTTAGGTCTCCAAAAACTGACTGTCCCAACTCTGTTCCTGAGCTGCCCGCTAGACATCCGGTCAATGTTTTGGTTCTAACTTTTTCGTTTCAAATCCAAATTGACTGATTCAAATTGGGTTAGAAATTAGACATCAAGGGCTATCTAGGGTAGAAACAGGTTTTAAAAATATTCATTTTTGGTCCCTCAAAACATGACTGTCCCGATTGTTTTTCCAGAAAGTTCATCAAGCCCGCAAGCCAAAAAAATGATATTCAAGCATTTTTTCAAATTGGTGATAAAAAATGAATATGAGTGTTTGTAGAGATATTATTTCCATTATAAGTCATCTACATACACAAATGAATTAAAAAATTATCACCAATATTGATTTGCATAGCATGTTGCAACAAAAAAACAACCAGTTTTACATAAAAAACAAAATGCATTTATTTATTCCCTTATTTATTTTATGTTTTATACTAACCTATTTTGATTTGAAAAATGAATATGACTACGTATAGGAGTACTTCCAATGGAACCATTTTCGAAATATGGCTTCATGTATACACATACCCAAATTTGAAAAATGCATATTAGTGAAAATTATGGTACGAGAAGCCAACTTCCCTTGAAAAAATGGTATCAAAAATTGTTGAAGCATAGAGTGATGATGCAAACACGTGATGGAGTGAAACCAATCTTCAATATATCCGTTACTTTCTTGATTTCCCATCATACCATGAAGTTCTTGAGCTTTTAAAATGGTTTGTTGGTGCAACCTAGAAGAAACCTCATTTGCTTCCATAGTTTGAATTTGAAACATTCTGAATCTCATTGTAAGTTCTCTCTAATGGCGCATGTGAGATAGAATGGGTGGGAAGGGTGGGTAAATTTGGCAGATCAACATTGTAAGCATGTTGTACTGGTTTATTACGGTGAGGGTGTGGAATTCGAATTTGGCTTTGCAGCTGAGATTTGGAGGACGGCCGCAACCACAGATCTGAGAAAATCGTGCTCAAAGAACTCTGCGAATCTCTCAACACAGGCCGAATTTGGGCAAACCGTTCTTTGTTAAAGTTAATTGGGTCCGTTCTGGACAAAACCCATGTTCCGGATTTTCCAGATTCGTCCTCATTTGCTCAGAATCTCAACCGTAAAACTGTCACTCCTTATTCCAGCGCATTTCTGAGTTGGCACTTTTAATGATCAAATCTTCAATCTGGAAATTATCTTGGAGGCTAAAAATGGTGAATAATGTTATAATCAACTTATTAAAACCATCATTGATAAAATAATTCATAATCATCAATTTATTAGAAATAAAGGAAGATAAATAATATTCATCCATAAGAGCATAAATCATTTATAAAATGGATTTAAATAATAAATTATAATAAATGACGTGATGAAGAATGGTAGAAATGGGTGGAATAAGCGTTCACAAGTGATAATAATAATGGCATATTAACGGCCCAACACCCAGCACCAAAATGTCATGTGATGGTTGCAAATGGAGGAACTATAAATTTCTCTAGAAAATGCCATTATATCAAGCTAACCATGGGGGAATATGTATTGAATATTCCAATGCTTTCCATTCCTATGGGAGGTGTTGATGTTGTACTAGGAGTACAATGGTTACAATCTTTGGGGATGGTAGCTTTTAATTTTCAAGAACTTTTCTTGAATTTTTTTTCAAGAGGAAAGGAATTCAAATTACGAGGTATTGCAGGGAAGCCAGGAAAGATAATAAGATATAATGTCATGACAAAGCTTCTAAAGAAATAACAACGAGGCGTAATTGCACAATTATGCTCACTAGAAGTTCCAACATCAAAATCATCTATTTCTACAGATCTCCAAAAAGTCTTGGGCAATCATTCCAATGTTTTTTAAACTCCTGAAGGACTACCACCTATTTGTGATAATTTTCATGCTATTCATTTGATTCGAGGAAGTGTTCCTCCAAATATCAGGCCTTATATATATCCTTATGTCCAAAAGAGCGAAATTGAACATATGATTGCAGAAATGTTAGAGGCGGGTATAATTAAACCTAGTCAAAGTTCTTTCTCTACTCCTATATTATTGGTACACAAGAAGGATGGATCATGGCGCTTTGGTCCAGATTACAGGGAGCTCAATAAGCTCACCATTAAAGATAAATTTCCCATTCCTGTGATTGATGAATTATTGGATGAATTACATGGAGCAATTTATTTTACCAAGTTGGATCTTCGTTTAGGATATCATCAAATTAAAATGAAGACTAAAGATATCCCAAAAACAACATTTCAAACTCATGAGGGTCATTATGAATTTTTGGTCATGCCTTTTGGCCTTACCAATACACCTTCTACATTTCAAGGGTTGATGAATTCCATTTTCAAACCCTTCCTTAGAAAATTTGTGCTAGTATTTTTTGATGATATACTAATCTACAACAGGTCTTGGAAGGATCATGTTCAACATGTTGACAGTGTGCTCAAACTATTGCAGGAGAAACAATTATATGCAAAAACATCCAAATGTTTCTTTGGAGTAAAAGAGGTGGAATATCTGGGTCATATTGTATCTCACGAGGGTGTTAAGGTAGACCCTAACAAAATTAAATCCATTAAGGAATTGAAATTCCCCACAACCATAAAGCAGTTGCAAGGATTTCTCGGGTTAACAAGGTATTATCACAAGTTTGTTAAGAATTATGGGATAATATCAGCACCTCTAACAACATTATTGAAGAAATATGCATTTTCATGTACTCCTGAAGCAACTAAGGCCTTTGAACATCTTAAAGAGGCAATGTGCCTTGCACCGGTCTTAGCTACGCCAGACTTCACAGAAACCTTTATTGTGGAATGTGATGCCTCAGGAAATGGAATTGGTGTTGTTTTAATGCAAGAAGGAAGACTCGTTACTTTTTAAATTCATCCAATCAAAGGAAAGTATTTACAGAAATCTATTTATGAGAAGGAAATGTTAGCAATACTGCATGCACTAAAGAAATGGTAAACTTACCTAATGGGAAGACACTTCAAGGTAAAAAATGATCATGATAGTCTTAAACACTTTTTGGAACAAAGACTATCTTCATAAGAGCAGCAAAAATGGGTCACAAAGATGTTGGGTTATGACTTTGAAATAATATACAAAAAAGGGAAGCTAAATGTTGTTGCAGATGTACTCTCAAGAAAGAATGAAGAGGTGGAAGCATTGCTTTTTTCCATTTCTATTATCCGACCAGATTGGATAACCAAAGCAAGGGATGAATGGAAGAGGGACGAAGAAGTGTGTACACTCATTCAAAAGTTGCAGCAAGATCCTAGTACATCTGATACATTTAGTTGGAAAAATGATTCCTTATGGGACAAAGATTGCTTATACCTGTGTAAGAATTCCCAACTAAAACAAAAGATTCTTTTGGAATTGCACACTTCTCCTTTAGGAGGATAGTCAAGATTTTTAAAAACTTACCACAAGGTGAAGAAATTTTTTTTTGGGATGGCCTTAAATCTGATATTCAAAATTTTGTGGCGAAATGTTTGGTTTTCCAGCAAAATAAAGTTGAGACAATTATGACCCCGGGTCTTCTACAACCTTTATCCATTCCAAGTCAACGTTGAGAGGAGATTTCAATGGATTTTATCACAGGTTTACCTGAGTCCGAAGGAAAGAGTGTCATCATGGTGGTAGTTGATAAACTTACCAAGTATGCACACTTTTGTGCATTATCTCATCCATTTAAATCAAGTACAGTTGCTACTACATTTATGGACACAATTCAAAAGCTACATGGAAACCCAATGGTTATTGTGAGCGACAGAGATCCCATTTTTACTAGAAATTTTTGGATGGAGTTATTTTCTTGTTTGGGTACTCAATTAGCTCCTAGCTCATCTTATCATCCTCAATCCGATGGTCAAACTGAGATAGTAAATAAATGTTTGGAAGGATATCTTCGTTGTTTTGTATCTGATAAACAAACACAATGGGTCAAGTGGTTACCTCTAGCTGAATGGTGGTATAACACTTCCTTCCATACTGTAGTAAAAATAACCCCATTTATGGCACTTTATGGATATCATCCACCATCCATCACATCATCTTTAAGAGAAAATTCGAAGGTTCAAGCAGTGGAAGATCACATCGAGCATCAACAAGAAGTTCTCCAACTCTTAAAGGATAACCTGAATTTGGCACAAAATCGAATGAAACAACAAGCAGATCAACATCACAGCGAGAGAAGTTTTGATGTAGGAGATTGGGTATTTTTACGGCTACAACCATACAAACAAATGTCCCTCAAGCAAGCTAAGAAGGATAATAAATTATCGCCAAAGTACTATGGTCCTTACAAGGTGTTGCAAAAGATTGGTACTATGGCATACAACTTGGAGCTTCCTGCTTCTTCGCGAGTACATCCAGTTTTCCATGTTTCATGCTTAAAGAAGGTTATAGGTGAAAATCTTCCAGTTCAAACAGTATTGCCAGAACTTGATGGGGAAGGGAAAATCATATTGGAACCTGAAGCAGTCATGGAAAAAAGAACTTGACAACTACAGAATCGATCAATTTCAGAGTATCTCATCAAGTGGAAGAACTTACCCACTGAAGATTCTACATGGGAGGATGAGAATTTTATACAGAAGCACCCAGAGCTACTCAAGCGTTGAGGACAACACTTTTTTGAAGGAGAGGGGCATGTTAGTTCCCTATATTACTAGTATAGTCCCTTATTGTTGTTAGTGTAACCCCCTTATTGTTATTATTGTACCCTTGTAACCCCCATATTGTTATTATTGTGCCCTTCAATTATTATTGTTAGGTCGGCTAGGATTACATTGTGGCCCCATGGACTCCTATATATAGAAAGGAGGTTTTGTAATTTGTATCATCCAAGAATTTTTCATTCATGTAATGTATTGGAGGTTTCTCGCTCGAATTAGCTTGTTTCTAAGGTGTTGATATCTCTTTTCTTCTATTTCTGGAGCTAGTTTCACAACAAAAAACATACTGCCTATGGATCTTTATAACATGGCTCATTACAACATGTACAATGAATAATTTGCTCAAAAGAAAAAACCATCATGAAAATCATACCGCGTATGGGAGCTTTATAATACAACTCATTACAATATTTACAATAACAAACACATATATACTCATATACATTTTCTTCAACAAACAAATAACCATACAATTTATGGAGCTTTATAAATCCAACTCAATATAGTATTTACAATAATATACACATATACACATTTTTTCAACTAGAAAATAGAATTATACGATTCTTGTATTAGCATCAAGGGGGTCCAGAGGCTCACACCTCCACCCTCAGAGTAGTACTAGGATTCACGTCCTTCCGAGGAAGTACATAATCCACTTCCAAATTCAAAGCTGCATTCAATGTCCAACACTACAATCCTGCACCACTTGTCCTCTTAGTGAATAGTTACCAACTCATTGTTCTAGGGCACACTTCCAATGTGATATGATTCAATCTGGGAATGTCAATGACTAAAACAAATCCATCCCCTCCTTTCCCTTTTCTACTACACTGTCCCTTAACCCATCCAGTCATCCCCTTCCGTGAAGTCGCACACCTTCCAAGTTTCATTGGCACCCCCATCTCTAGAATTCCATCCCTTGGCATGAATTTCTCACATCCAAAGGTCAAACAAAAAAGGCATATATGTACCTCAAAAAAATCATACCATTCATAGAATTCTCATGGAAATAAATGGAAAATATTGGGTACCAATGTCCCACAATGGCCCTACTACTTAAGTGCTTCACCAAAATATTGCTACCTATTCCAATTAATTTTGTTTGTTTATGCTTGCTCGCAATCAGTTTCAACCTCCCAACCATGAATTTCCATGCTTCTTCTACCAAGCACATAACTTCCATTATGTAACATCCTCTTCCCATAACTACCCAAGTAACCAGCCAACAGGGGTAAACATGCGACGGGAGGCTACTAATATGAGATTCAACCTCCTAGATGACCTTATGCTATTGGAACTGATGAAAACCTAACAAACAAACCTTACACCTCATCAACAACACCTCCAAGAGGTAACCCAACCTCCCAGACCCTTGAACCCTAAAGGGGGACTAATCTTTGACCCATTTAGGCCTTAGCCATGGGCATGTAAGGGAAAGGGAGACGCTAGCAACCTATAGCTATGGGCATGCCTTGGAAAGGCTGTGGAAAAGGCCCCAAAATGTCAATTTTGTAGCTGCAACTCCGAGATTCGTGCCACATTTTTATCCCCAAAGCCTAGGTCACTGCATATAACTTCATGAAACTTTAAGAGAGGTTAAATAACATTAGACATGATATACATTTTGTCAAACATGTCACAAACTTTGCATATACAGGTATAAACAACATATTTAAACATGGGGGCCTCTTACAAATATGAGAATAGCTAGGAATAATTACTCCCTTACATCATAAGCTACAATACATTCTATTTGGACATAGATACATTGTGCACTCATTTACCGGTAAAAACATAAATAGATCCATACATCATCGTTGATCAAATACATGCTTATAACCAACATAATAACAACATAAACACAATGGATATAACAAAAAATAAATCCATAAAAAAACCAATAAATTTGCATACCAAATACCAAAGGAATAAGCTCTTCATTACTAAATGTAAAAATTAACCGGAGATGATACTTCCATGTTCCAACTGACCATAGATTGGTTGAGCGAAGTCTCATTTCATGCAATCACCCCTGTGCCACATTTCAAGCATGAATGTGGGACTTTATCAATCACATTATTCAACACCAAACCAGGGCTCCAGAGACCAAACCATCTCAACTCGAAAACCAATGATTCCACCTCACGGTTGGACATCACTACCCATCACAGATTGATCTATATCCTAGTTGTTCCAGGACTCCAGAGTATGAGAGAGAGAGAGAGAATAATGAGAGAGCTCCAAAAAATCACTGAAAAAAGGTACCAACTAATCCTCAGAAGCCTTTTTATAGAAGAGGCATCTATTTTATTAATTTTCCATTATTTTCTTTCATTTTCCTCCTCACATGAAACTTGTGACTTTTTACCTCCCTTTTCTCCTAATTTCCATTATTTTCATAAATAATGTTTTGAAAATACCTTTTTCCTATTTAATTCCTTATCCATATCCTTTTCCAATTTTCTTAACCATAATAAACCATGTGAACACCCGCACTAGGATTTTTTTCCCAACATTCAACTTGGAATATGTGTCCCATCAACTGTGGTTATTATTTTAATTTTATTACATGGAATTTTCACCAGGGATGTTAGAGAACCCTCCCCCTTTGGGGACACTATCCTCGGTGTTCAGTCACACATATACCTCAACAAAACTGCTGAAAATCAAACATATTGCCCACGGAGCTGTATAACATAGCTTGATTCAATATTTATAATGAACACTTGTTGAAAAGAAAACCAACATGGAAAATATAATGACATGAAACCAATACTACTTACTGGAGCTTTATAACATATCTCATGGAGGTATTTACATCCATATACATATGTAATCATATCCAACTATCACATCAAACATATACCAAAACATCAACAAAACATATGATAAACAAATACCAATATCACACAAAAAATTCTTTGCCTCAACCAAAAAACAAGGAAGGATACATGGCTCCAATCTGATCTTCCATCTCCCATGTAGCTTCATCGGGCCCAAAGTGCTTCTATTACACTTTAACTTGCTTGATTTCTTGATTTTGGAGCATGAGTGTCTTTTATCTGCAAAATGCACTACGATTCCGATTGGAACTCTCCTTTTGGATCCACCAGCAATACAAACCAGTCAATAACATGATCAACATATTTAACATATTTATTAAGAAATTATATATGAAAAACATCCTGGATAGGCCACCGATCTAATCCTCTCAATGATCCTGAAGGGTCCACAAACCCTTGGTGCCAACTTGGCACATGATCCAATCAACAAGGAGCTCTTCTTTGGCTTAATATGCAAGTACACCTGATCCCCAACCTGAAAATCCTTGAAAAACCTATTCCTATATGTATAATTTTTTTTTCTATCCTATGTTGCTTTCAGGTTTTTCTTGATCACCTGCATCTCTTGTTCCATTTCCACCAACACATCTGGTCCAATCAATACCCTGTTAACCGAATCACTCCAACTGATATAAGTATTGCGACTCCTCCCATACAATTCTTCAAATGGACTCATCCTCAATTAATCATGATACCTTTTGTTGTAGGAAAAATATACCAGTGTAAGATACCCTTCCCACTTACGTTGATGATGCATCATATACATCCTCAACATATCCTCCAATATCATATTGACCCTCTCATCCTTTCCATCTATCTACGGATGATAAGTTGTAATGAAGGCCAACTCGGTGCCCAAACTTGTAAACAACTCCCTCCAAAACTTGGAAGTGAACTTTGCATCCCTTTCAAAAAAAATCTTCTTTAGAACACCACGCAATCTGACTATTTCTCTGATAAACACCTGTGTTACATCACTATCTAAGTATGTAGTCTTCAGTTGAATGAAAAGTGCAACCTTGGTCAACCTTTCCAACACAACCATGATGGAATCATGTTGTTTAATTGTCCTCAGAAAACCTGTGATGAAGTCCATGGAAATGACCGCCCATTTCCACTATGGAATTGCAATCGGCTGTAGCCGTCCACGTGGATGTTTACAATTTTCCATAAAAATCTGAAAAACCAAAAATATGGCTACAAACTATGCCACATCCTTCTTCAGATTTGGCCATTAATAGAATCTATTCACTACAGTCAAAGTTTTCTAGTAGCATGGGTGATCTGAATTTGGTTTCACATGAAATTACCTCAAGATAAACTTCTTGAGCTCATTGTTATCCGGTGCACATATCCTGTCTCAGAATATAACCAACCCATTTGTTGTGAGACGGTAGTCCAAATCCTATATACCTGCCCCTGTACTGGTACTTGTACCTGTACAACTGCCTGTACCTATACTGTCATATCTACCTACACCTGTACTACCACTTGTATATGTACCTGTACCAATACATACACCTATAACAACACCTATACATATACTCTGTTGCAATCTGTGCATAATCTCCATATACATGTGATCCAGCTGACCTGCCTCCAAGATCCTATTCTGTAATTCTGTCCCATCAGAGCTCATAGCTGCAATGTGATTTACCTGTACCTTCCTGCTAAGAGCATCCGCGACCATCTTTTCCTTTCCCTTGATGTACCTGATCTTGAAGTCAAACTCGTTGATCACGCCCAACCATATAGACTGTATGGCATTCAAATTACGCTGGTCAAACATGTATGTAAACCCAATGTGATCACTGCATTCTCAGTGCATGTATAATCATTGCTATCTCAAGATCATGTGTTGGGTAGTTCTTCTCGTGCTCATTCAGTTTTCACAACTCATAGCACACTACCTATCTATCTTTCATAAGGACTCCACCAAGTCCTCTGTTGTAAGCATATGTACACACTATGAACTCCTTCTCCATATCTGCAATATTTAACACTAGATCATGTTTCATCAAATGCTTAAGTTGCTCAAAGCTGGCATCACACTCTTCTGTCCAATCAAACTTCTTACCTTTCCTCTCCAATGATGTAATTAGATAAGGAATTAGTGAGAAGTTCCTAATCAAACTATGTTAGGTCCCTATAATACTAGTGTAGGCCCTTATTTTTATTGTTAGTGTAGCCCCATTATTGTGATTTTTGTGCCCATGTAGTCCCCATATTGTTATTATTGTGCCCCATAGGTGTAGCCCCATTATTGTTATTGTTGTACCCATGTGGTCCCCATATTGTTATATTGTGAACCCTTTGACTCTTATATATAGAAGGTAGGTTTTGTCATTTTTATCATCTAATAATTGTTCATTTATGTAATGTAAAGGAGGTTTCCCCATCAAAGGGGATGATTTGTAAGTCGTTGATCTATATTTTCGTCTATTTTGTGAGATGGTTTCATAACATTTGGTATCAGAGCTTGGGATTCTAGATTTCATTTCTTCAAACATGCCATCTTGGAATGTTCTCTATAACATTTTTTATAAGAGGCTTCAGAAGGTAAAAAATTTACCACGTGGAGACAAAATATCGCTGAACTTTGTGTACAAATTTCAAATCTTGGTTCGTTATATTTTCGGAGATATGATCTGAGGAAGTTAGGGTTTTTTCAAGCTTCAAAATTTCATCTTAAACAAGTGACCGACAGAAAATATTCATAACTTTCGTTTCATGCATCAGATTTGAATTCTGTAAAACATTTTTGAAATTTTCTGGACTGTAGTTTATTTTGTATGAATTTGAGAGTTGAAGGTAGAAACAATGACATGTGGCATTCTGTACAAGTTAGCTCTACTGAACTAGTGTATAACTAGGTCATTGTGGGAGATCAAGGATAACTTTAGCTTGAAGAATCCAAATTAGGTCTGACATGTGGCATTGGAAAGAAGACTCATAGGGCTCATACAGGAATGAATTTAAAATATTGAGGATATAAAATCATAGAGATACATCAGGTTCAATATCGAGCTTCTCAAAATCATAAGAAGGTGTGTATTCTTTTAAAATTGCATAACTTTTGTTTAAAAAATAAGTTTAAAGCGATTCCAAGAGCATATTGAAGCATTGATATCAGTGTTGGGTTCTATAAATTACTCCCAAAAATAATTCCACACCCATTAAGCCCTGAGAAAACTCTACTATGACGCATGAAGGGTAAGGAGTGAAACATGATATATCAAAATTACGAGACCAAGTGCAACAAATTTTGCTCTCACAAAGAGTAACGAAAAATGAAATGAAAGCTAAGATGGGTGGTTTAAAATTAGACATGGATGGTTTGAAGAATGGTTTGAAATCCTACATGGATGGTTTGAAGAATTCCATGGAAGCTAAGATTGATGGTATAAAAGAAAAATTGAAAGGAAACATGGAAGAATTGAAGAATGGTCTAAAAGAAAACATGGAAGC
The DNA here is from genome assembly GCA_034641835.2 of Pinus albicaulis. Lineage (NCBI taxonomy): Eukaryota > Viridiplantae > Streptophyta > Pinopsida > Pinales > Pinaceae > Pinus > Pinus albicaulis. The sequence continues at coordinate 211,523,260 of CM076584.1, read as the reverse complement.
TTTGACAAAGTTGCTACAACAAATGATTCCTAATGGAGAAAAGGTAGTAGATGAAACTCATGATGAGAAAAAAATAAATGTTAATCATAATTTCATAGACTCTAATGTTGGATTGAAGACCCGCCATATTCCGGATATCGATATGAGGATGTTTGATGGTAAGGATCTGGTAACATGAATACTACCTATGGAACAATATTTTGATCTCCATAATGTGAAAAACACACAAAAGGTACACATTGAAATTTTATATTTAGAATCAAATCATTTGGTATGGTATCAATGGTTTTGTTCTCGTAAACCACTTGTCACTTGGTAAACTTTTATGGAGGAAATGATAGCACATGTTGAGGATACAAAAAGCAACACCTTCTTTAGCCAATTGATAAATCTCAAACAAAAGGGTCCAATGGTGGAACACATTGAGGACTTTCAAAAATTGAATATAAGGGTAAATGATATTCTAGAGGAGAATATGATTGATGTCTTCATAGGGACTGTTATCACTATTAAAATCCTCTAAATTCAGTCATTTCATACTTGTTCTTAAGTCATGGTATTAGATAGGGTTTGAGTCATTTTTATGTTTTATAGGGTCTAAGTCATAGTTTTAGAGTCTCATTTCATCACCAAACCAAGTTCATAAACTTTTTTTTACAATTTAGTAGTCTCATGCCATATTTTGAAACCCATATTTTAACTCTTTTTCAAAAAAAATTCCTATAAGCCACGAAACCACGTTTTCATAGCACGCTCAGTGTAAAAAACTTCTTCTGCGCTACGAAAACGCTAATCTTTTCGTAGCGCAAAATTCTGAAATAACACTACCAGCGCTACGAAATCGGGGTTTCGGAATTTTCAGTTTAGCTATCACATCCATCAACTTGAGGTTAAATTTTCATGATTATAGTGTCAATCCACGATCATAGTGTCAATCCACAAATCCTCCTTCACGCATGCAACCATCCAAAGTAGTTATGAAATCATTATGAGATTCGTTAGCAGTCATTTGTCATTGGTCCTTTGCAAATTTGAAAAGGGAATTGGTTATTATTGTTTTTATCTCATGCAAAGAAAGCACTGTGTGCATATCTATTTCTGAAAGAGAAGCTCATGATAAGATACTAGAGCACCCATTTTTTTTTCAAGCGAGGCTGACCAAATTCTTAAGCAAGCCATTTTATCCAACAAAGGAGGTTTATTACAGTTTTGCTAAAGACACAAGGTTTCGAGGAAGAAGATGATAGAAGAAAAAATAAATCACCAGTCGGGTCACTTCCTAAGGACAGAACCTGAAGGTTTAGAAAATCTCACCAGGGATAAATCTGTTGAAGAAGCCTTCAAGAAAGTAGGTTGCTGGAGGTTCTGTGAAAAGCCTCAAGGAGGGCATAATCAGGTCACCAAAGAATTTGCTACCAACTTCACAGGGTCAAACAAAAAGTTTGGTTTTCTCAATATACCAATTTCTCCTGAAGTTATAACAGCAGTCACATAAATCCCAAGAGGGGAGGAAAGATGGTTTAAGAATTATAGGTTTGAAATGCAACCCTACAAAATCTTTTTGAAACCAGAGTTTATGGACACTAATTTGAATAAAGTTGTGCCAAGAAATTATTTCAAGGATGCATTTGCCAACCTGCTCTACAATATCCAAAGATACTTCACCTGCGAAGGGAGATATCACAAGGTGTAAACTTATCACTTTAAACTCTTATTAAATTTCACAGGAATAATCTCTCTAGACTTTCCTTTCTTTCTATTCCAAAGTCTGGCCAAGATGGCAGACAAAGTTCAGATGAAAACTCAGGCATGTGAAAACTCTTTATTTCATCATGGTCTAGTCAAGTTAATAGTTTTGCATGAGCTTCAGAAAGTGAAAAGAGAATGGTCTGCATTTCTCTTTTTGAGTGGAATAGAGGTTCAAGGAACAAATGCTAGCCCTCAAGTCAAAGAAAAAACATCTTCATCAAAGACTACTAAACCTACATAAACAAAATCAAGGAGGTTTGTCAAGCTTAAACCCAGGAAACAGGTTAAGGAACCTATGATAAATACATCATTAAAAATCCAAAGGACTCCTCAATCTGCAAAGAAGAAGAGAACTGAGGTCAAAAAGACAATTTAGGAACAGACAATTAGTAAAACAGCTCAGAAGAAGTTGACTAGGAGTCAAAGGTCAAAGGAAAAGGGTAAGGCTGTGGTCACAAATGAAAATTTGCAATTAAGAGGTGACTTGAATGATATATTACAAGCTATTGACATTGAGGAGTCTCCCTTGGTTCAATAAGAGTTCATAAAGCTGGATACAGGAGGCAAATCAAAGAAATTGAAAACATCCAAAAAATTCGACTTTGAGGATGAGGTGTCAGAGTTTGTTTTAATCCTAGAAAACCACAGACTAGGCAGTCTAAGAAAATGCAGCAGCTAGACGTGGAGATAGATCAAATAGGAGGTGAGGATGCAAGTGTTTTTGAAGAACCCATTAATACATCATCTCAAATACTTGAAGAAGACAGAAACATAGTATTTAATACTTAGAGAGAAAGGAGTTGTTATGAGGAGGTTAAAGACAAACTCAGATTTGCAAACATTGAGATTGATAAAATGAGGAAGAAAGTGAGAATGCATGTTGTGGAAAGGTCAAACTTTGAGAGGTTTAAAGGTTTGTGGGAGCTGGAAAAGGTTTCAAATAGTGAGTCAATTAGCAGTCAAGATCAATTCTTCATATGGACTGTCCCTGCAATCAAGGAAGAAAAGTTCATAATAATGGTTAACACCAAACTAAGGGCTAATAATAGAGGGCTTAAAAAGCAGTTTGAAGACCTTAAAATACAGCTATCAAAGCCTGAAGATCAACCACAACAAAAATCTGTGTGAACAGTAAGTGACATCTCCTAACACATTTTTGGAGTTTTGTGAAAGGTTTCATTTTTTAAAATAGTTTGAAGTTGATTATTGAGATCTTATATATAACTTCATGGATGGTAGTAAAGGTGGGAAACTCAAATTTTTGGAAACAAGATGTGAAAAGGAAAAACACAGCAGTTTTGTAGCATGCTACGAAACTGCTGTAGGATGCAGTTTGATCAATTTTGAAGGTTTTCAAAGGGTAAAAGGGAATGTTTATTAAACTTTGATGCTGCTGGAGGATGTATAAATACCACAAATTAAGATCCAATGGCAAAAAATTGAAAATTGAAGGTTTCAAATGAAGTTTTCAGAGGTGAAGTTCTGCGCTACGAAAACAACAGACAGTTTCGTAAAGCAGCACTGTTAATGGTTTTTGGCACTTCTTCAAAGTTTTGTTTTGGGCACAGCTGGAAGGACGAAGTCACAAGAGTTTAATATGACTTTACCACATGTTTTAAGCACAAATTGGTTAGCAAATGTTGTGAAGAAACATAAATGAAGCAGTACACCTATTTTGCAGGGAGCATGTTCCTATTTGTCAGGGCAGATAAGAAGAAAATCATTACAGTTCAACAACAAGGAGATGGACATCATCAAGGTCGAATTTTATGAGGAGAAGTTGTCAGATAGAAGTTTTAATGCTTAGATAAGGTTGTTAAGTTATAATAAAGAGTTTTAATCCTAGTTTTGTTAGGACTCTAGAACAGACAGTTTGACTGTCAGATGTAATTAAATTTTGTTTTAGCAGTTGATAGGTGTCAAGCTAGCAAATTCAAATTCTCTCAACTGTTTGGAGAGAATCCAAGAAATGTAATGATGACTCTATAAGGGACAAGAAGTTGAATTGCATAGGGTTGGAAATTTTCATAAGCAAGCATACTGTTGTTCTAGCAAAGAACTATTTTTTTATGTTAATACAGAGATATTGGTTTCATCACTTAGGATTCAGAAAGGGTTATGGTTGTGTGATATTCTCATAGTTTTCCTCTTTAAATTTACTTGCAGTCGCATGATTGTATGTTACTTAGAATTCACTGAAGGTGCTCTAACTTCCTTCATATGTTCATGAACTGTGTTATTTTCTGTCCTATTGTTCTTTTGATGCATCTAAACCCTGAAATTCCCTGACTTCCAATTGAAACTGATACTCATGTTTTGTGAAAATACACTTGACTCCATAAGCCCAATAGATGTTTGTTGATTAGTAGTACAACCAATTATCTATTTTATCCATTTTACTCATAGAGTTAGCCATCTAATCCTTATTTGAAAATCATAAACCTATTGAGAGAGCCCTCTCAGGTTGAGGAGCTAAGCCTCAACTAAAAGTCTGGTTTGAAATAGTTACTCAAGGTATTCTTGATCAACAGCCTATCAGGGTCTGATTTTGAGATAACAAGGACTCTAAAGGATAACATCCAACATGAGGTTCTCCTTTGGGAACCTGATTCATTGGAGAAGGAATTTAGGTTAGCAGGAAAAATTTAAAGAAAAATTATGGCAACAAGGAAGCCTACCTCTCACAACTATAAATATGTAAGTGTTGTTTCTCCTCGCCTTCCATAACCTACAAGGTTGACACCACAACAATTGGAAGAAAAAAGAGAAAGGAGGCTTTGTTACATTTGTGATAGAAAATACATTAAAGGTCATAAGTGTGCTAAGAAGAAATTATTTTACACAAGTTGTGAAGAGGAGGAAGAAAAGGAACAAAAAAATTCAAAAGAAGAGGTGTTGGGTCACATATTTTTCATCATTCTCATTGTCTTTGTCATTCAATAAGCCCTTACTTCCAGCCATCCATTGCACCATTTCACTCAATTACCACCATTTTTACCATAATTCTTCATGATGTGATTTTTAGGATGGTTAATATCTTATGGACCCCATTTCACAATACATATATTTAAAAAAAAAATCGAAATAAAAAACCTTGTGATGTGATACATTGCACATCGCATATCGTAATTTTTTAAAATCAAACAAAAACAATCTTTAAAAACTTGCGAATGCGATATGCGATTTGGGATTTTATGCGACAGGTTAAAAAAATTAATACAATGTTTCATGGCCCTACTTATCTCTTCGTGACCGCACCTTCACGTCACCTTATCCCTCCACCTCACTATTCCACTCACCCTCCATACTACCTCACCATTAATACTTCCTCAAACTCTCACTCCACTCTCCTCTCTCTCTCACGTGGTTTGAATTCTTTTGATTTAATTAATTAAAATAATTATATTATATAATATTATAATTAATATTATATTTTAATTATAATTTTTATATAATTTAAATTATAAAATTGATATAATATTTTAATATTTTAATTAATTAATAAATCAACTATTAAATTAGTTTAAATATTTTTATTATTATTAATTTCTTATAAATTAGATTAATAATATAATTGCATTTATTTGGCATTAATTAAATAAAAAAAAAACATAATCTAATTTAATATTAGAATTTAATTTAAAAATTCTGATTTTTAGCCCAAGCAACAGAAACTCCAGATTTCTGGAAATTTTAATATACCAACTTTGGAAGCTCATAAATGGAGTTTTACTTGGTCAAATGAGGCCTGAGATAGCTCATTGGAAAGATAAAAGGATGGAGATTATTCATGAAGAGATTTCATTTCTAGATTTGATCATTTATGGGGTCTAAAATTAAGCAAAAGATCAAACTCCGAATTTTTGAACAAAACTAATTTTCTGAGTTTTATTTTTTGCATTTTCATTTGCCACAACTTCTTCTAAATTCAGATCCATTCATCATTGATATCCTTGGCCAATTATATTAGCACAGAAATCAAAAGAAATATTATATTTCCTTTTTCAATTATTTATTTAATTAAGTTTTGATTGGATTTATTTTAATTTCTAGATTTTGCATTTTGATTTTATTTTTACATTTTAATTTTGTTTTCATTTTTTTTTGCAGGCAAATAGTTGAAGAGATGAGAAGAAGAAGCTCTCAATCAATGAGAATGCTCCAACAATTGAATAATAATTTTGAACCAATCAAAATTGATTGAGAAAAACCACTCTTCAAACAAACTTTCTTATGAAGAAATCCTTTTGTAAATATTATAAATAGCAGATTGCAAAATGTAATAGGGGGCTTCTTTCCTCTGCAATTTTGGAATTCTTGATGGCACTATTTTCTAGAGGATTTAGAGGTGTAGGGTGAGAGGAGAGGAATCTCAGATCTGGAGATTATTGAGTTTTTTCTTTTACATTCTAAGTTATTTATAATGAATAGAGTCTTGCACTACTGTAGCTCTGATTTTGAAAGCAGAAATTGAGGCATTATAAAATATTGTTAGAGACCAGAGCTGGAGAAATGGACTTAATAAATTGGTATTTATAATACTATTATTTTAAATGTTGGTTTCATTTTATGATAACAGGAATTTTTCAATTTACTCGCATACTTGTGCACTTCTGTCGGTATGAGTAATTTTCCTCAATTTATGTTATTATTTGTCTCTACTCTTACGGGTTGAATTTTTATTTCTAAGTAACTATTTACTCATAAAGTTGTCTTATAAAACTGATTTATTGAATAATGATATGTTGTGAACTATTTTCGCATGTTATTGTTTAATTATTCAAGTTATTGATTAAATTATCAATATCATTTTGAGAACTACTTCCTGAGTGTTTTTGATTGATTATTTCAGTTAAGAGGTCTCTAGATAGAATGTGTTTGGTATTCACAATGTCAGTTAATTGAACTATTTTGTTCGCTTGATATTCATTTAAAACAAACATATTTAAATCTCAAATATTTAAAACATCCTGCTCTCAATTGGGATAGATCTATATCTGCCTAATTGAGATAGGATTAAAAGAGTTTCTTTTTCTTGCATCTTACAATAATATTGCATATAGATTAAATTCTACATCCCTAAAAAGTCCTCTTCCCAAAGAAGAAAAACTTTAGTTGTGGCTTGGCTAAGCCAAAATTAGCTTAAGGATCACTTTCTTGTCCGATCGGCAAGAGAAATGATCTGATGTCTCTTTCCAATTGATAGATAAAAGTCATATTTTAAGCCAATGGAGATTAAGAGAAGGTAACTAGACCTAGTTAAACCAGTCGGAGCCACCATTCCAAACGGAAAAGGAACTGCTTTAAGGTCCAGACCGGGTGGTCATCCCCCATGTTGTTGTAGAGAATTTTGAGGCCTCAACTCATAGAAAGTTAGCAAAGATAGGAAAATAAGTAAAGGCACTTTTTCTTTCCTCAAATGAAGCATGTTACATGATCATTTTTTCAAAAAGAATTTTTTTTCTCAAAGTATGTATGATTTCACTAAAAGACAAAATAACACATTTTATGATGTTATAAAAGAAAAAATAGGTTTCTTCAACTCATTTCATACTTTGATGTTCGATAGAGTTCCTCTCTTATCACCATCATACTCCACAAATAACAAGGGTTGAATACAAACAAAAAATTTGTACCAAAACTACATGTGCTACGCTTCTGGAGGTGTTGCGCTACGTTTCTGGTATATGCTACACTTTTTTATTTTTGAGATCCAAATCTGTCATCCAAGGTTCAACAAAACTGCTCAAAGGTTCATACACCTCCAAACTAGTAAGTGTACACCCTCCATACCTCTCTCAAGTCAAATTCATCAGCAAATGAGTGGATTCCTTCCTTAGGTTTTCTCCACTACATTTTTGGTGTTTTCCATATATGGTTTGTTTAAACTGATAAAACTCTAATTCCATCATCTAAAACCTTCATACATCCTCCATAGACCCTATCCTAACACTCCCTATCACTCATAACCCTCTTTTCCATCATTTTCATTGAAACCCTAGTTTTCACTACATTTTTGGAGGAAAACTAGGAAATCCCTATGTTTTTACCTTTTGCGCACCTTCCTCATGCCCATTTCCAAAAATTTCATTTGCACCAAAAAGCTAGTTCATCACCCTACCTCCCCAATTTTTTAGGGATTTTTTTGTAGCTTCCTTCCACCTCGTTTTTGTCCCTAAAATCACCCTACCCATTAGAGAACTTTTGAGGTCTAAAATGGGTCTCCTAAGAAAAATGTACAACCAAAATAAACTTTATAAGAACCAATAAGATTCAAGATGATGATGTCAACCATGGGGGATGCTTCACCATTTTTGGGGTAAAAAAGTAAAAATATTAAAAAATAATAAAATAATAAAACTAATTTTTCAACTTGTATTTTCAACTTATCTCTCTAAGGTTTAACTAAAATTTCAAGCAGGAGTACTCGTTGGATGCAAAATTTAATTCTTCATCCAAGGAGTACCCATGTTGCATACTTTCGATGGACCCTGCTACACGAAAAATGAGAAGTGCATGAAAACCATGATTGCAATCACATTCTTCATGTGTTTACATTTTTCTTGTAGCATGGTCCATCAAAAGTATGCAACATGGGTACTCCTTGGATGAGAAATCAAATTATGCATCCAACGAGTGTTCCTGCTCGAAATTTGAGTAAACCCATAGGGAGATAAGTTGAAAAAATAGTTTTTCCTTTTTTCCCTCTAAAAATTGATGATGTAACCTAATCTTATTTTATTATTTCCACTATTATTTTATAATTTCCTTAAGAGGGCCATTTTAGATCTCAAAATTCCCCTAATTTCTATCCCTTGTTTTCCTAAATCTCCACTTTCCCTACTCACTACATCTAGCTAGGATTTTAACTTGATTGAAAAACACTATGGAGAGTGAAAAGAAGATTCATAAGGAAGGTTACCATTCCAAGTTTGAGCCATCTAGCTTGCAAGAAATTAATGCTTCTCCTTATGCCAAGAGATGTTTTGAAAATAGTGGTTGTTTGAAATTTTGTGAGAGAATCAAGGAGGTAGGTTGGCATGCTCAATTGACAAGCCTTTTTGCCACTACCTTTGGGAGGTACAAGGTTGTCATAACAAGTATTAAATTCACCATATCAGTAGATGTTATTTCTTCAGTAATAGGTATCCTGAACCATGGATAAATCTGGTTCAAAGGTATGGAATTGGACCTTCAGAACTACAAAATGTTCCTAAAACCTCATTGCAAAGATGCTCCTGAGAACATTTTCCCTTTCAGGAATTTACTTGATAGATATTCCCCTTTTATGAAGCTAATTATGAAATATTTTACATGTGAAGGGAAATTCTCAAGGTTGTACCAGTACCATGTTAGGTTATCGATGCACTTCACTGCTACTAAGCCACTCAATTTTCCTAATTGTTTATTCAGGAGTTTGGTCAAGATGACTGAAAAGGTACAGAGCAAAGGCAAAGATCATCACCCTAGTTTGTTCCACCATGGTTTGTTCAAGCTTATTTTTTTACATCATCTCTCAGCAATCAATATGACTTGGGTAAATTTCATGGAGATAGTTGCATCAGCGCCTGGAACATGAGCTACTAGGACCCAGACCAGGGAAAATTTTAGGGGCTAATATTCGCAAGTGGGATAATTTTCCATGTTTTTTCTAAAAATATTCACCACTTTCCATTTTTTCTAAAGGAAATTCACCCACATTTTATAATATAAAATTATTTAGCCGTAAAAATCACCAAAAATTTATATAAACTAATATAAAATCATTAGAAATCTAAATATTTCTACAAAAATATTTCCAAACATTTTACAATTTGCATATTAGGGACTAGTAAGATTCACTAAGATTTCTAAAATTTAGGATAGACTTCCATCCTTAAAATTTTCCTTGACCCAAACTAGAAGTAATTCGTGGTATTGGGCTATAGGATCGAGGTGATGATCAAGGACATACAGTTTTTGAGAGGATTCCCCCCCTTGGGGATGGTGGGGAAGATACATCCAGTGCTGCCTAGTGGGAGGTACATAGGTGGGTTTGTTGACTGTCATTATATTTCGGATGTTCGCATAAAGGGAATGACAATTCAGATTAATGACATAGATAGGTTGGTGACACAAGCTAAAAGCAGAGGTTGGTATTCATGTTGTGCATCACATCAATGGGGGGGAAGATGATGTCAGTGGAGAGTGTGTTGAGAGGGACCTACAATGGGTCGGTCTAGATGATGATGTCGTTGTTGGAACAAAAAAAGACTTTATGCAGGTGACAAACCAATGATAATGGTGCATTTGGGAAAGTTATATGCTCATTCTTCTTTAAGAAGATCCTTACCATCCATCCACATGTACAGATCTGTGATGGGGGCCCACATGAGCCCAAGATGTGTCGCTGGGGGAAGCTAGTACCACGAGGTGGAGGAGGGTGAGTCATATTCTTTTTCAAACCAGAGTTTTTTTCCCATTAGGACCAAATGCCACTGTAAATAGATGATTATCTGTATAGTGGCATGAATTATCAGGGTGATCTTGACTTGCCCCTATCGCCAGGACGACCATGGGTTCTAGATGGTAAGTGAAAGTTACTATATTTTTTGGTTGCATTTAAAGTTTAGAAAGGATTTGTATGTGGTACTAATTTCAAAAATTTTGTGATGAAGATATAACACCGGTGAAACTGGCAGGATATTCAAGTCGAGTCACAACACCTGGGGTTGGAGATTATGGTGGATTGATGTCACGACAGAGACCAAATAGTGATTCCCTAGTAGATGACCTATGTCGTAGGTTCAACATGCTACTAGCTAGGGTTACTGAGCGTAGATGGCATGAGTTAGAAGATCGGTATACATATGAGTGCACTGGTCTTCCCTCAAAGTGGCGAGGTATCATGCAGTGCATAACGATGTTCGTTCAAGCAGTTCAAGATCTACAAGCTCATGGTATGGAGCCATTGGCTTGAGAGCCTCTAGATGATAGTGACTAGGAATAGGGACATATGGTTCCCATTTTTTGGTTATGTAACATGCTATGGGCATGTCGAATGTATTTAGAGTACCAGACTCCAAATTTTTTATATGTCAATATATAATATGGTTATGCATCTTTTGTGTCGATTTTGGTTCAAAATTTGTTAATGTTTATGGTTTCCTTATTGTATGTGATAAATACCAATCTAGAATTTTATTTGCAGTGGAATCTACATAGTGATTTTGGGCTCTAGGAACATGATTAAATGTAATGACTTCAAATTCATGTGCTAAAATCTTCACTGGTAGGTATTTTCTAAATAGGACGTGATTATGCACATGATAAATGCCATTCAATTGCATGAAAAGTAGGAGGGAATGTAGATGAACATGAATATGAAGGATGCGATGATCAAGGGCATCGACTAACAAACCTATCACAACATCATATTAGGCCTAGTTATTGGTGGAAGATCCAATGCATACACTGCTGGAATGAACTGTCAAATGAATAGGGGTAAAAATGGCCCAAGTTGCTGAGGAAATATTCCTAGAGAAGCGACTCGCACCATCGACATAGATGATATGAGGTGTCGATGTTGGATCCATCTGAAAGACACAAGAAGAAGAAATATGAGATGATGGGAGGGGATGCAAGCTACCTAAATGTATAATAGAAAAAAAAACATGCATCTTGATGTGAAATTCTATGTGTAAAATTTCTTCAGGTAGAGTGCATTATGAGGGTTAGGAAGGAGTTGGCCTTCAAAATCCTCTAAAAGTTATGCCCCCTTTCCCAAAAACTTACGGGTGATGTAAGGTCCTAGCAATAATGATTCAAACTTACCATGCCCCAGGACATCGTGATCTTGTTCATACACAAGAACAAGGTCTCCTTCGTTAAAGGTAAGAGGGTGGACTTTCCGATCATATTGAGCTTTGGTGTGACTTTTAGCCGCTTCAATGGTTTGCAATGAACCATGACAATCTTCATTGGTGTGCTCAAGCATGATAAGTCATTGTTCTAAAGGTTGGGTGTCTGGGAGGATTTTGACGACAAGGTGAATGGAGGGGATTTCACACTCGATCGATAATACTACCTCCTCGCCAAAAACAAGTTTGAAAGGAGTAAACCCAGTGGTGGTTTTAATAAAGGTTCTGTAGGCCCACAAACTAGGGAAGATCATAAGGTGCCAGTTGGTATTTTATTTGTTCACCGTCAATTGAGGCTTAGTTTTATGTATTTTATTGACCACTTCAACTTCGCCATTGCCTTGGGGATAATATTGTTGAGTGTAATTTTTGTACTTATTTCCTACGTTTTCTTCCCTCATTTCAACCCTTTTTTATCTCCAACCTTGGTACTATCTTTTCCCTTTTCCTTTTTCCTAAAATTATTATGATGTATTGTTTCCTTTTCTGGCTAATTGGGGTGAATATTGGAGGAATTTCTTTGGTCCTTTTGCTAGTCTTTCAGATACCACTTTGAGCACAAGAGACCCAAAACATACAGGCGCATAGAACCAGCTGGGAGTATGTTGTTACAGTGGGTTGTTACATGGCGCTTGTTAGTTCCCTATATTACTAGTATAGTCCCTTATTATTGTTAGTGTAACCCCCTTATTTTTATTGTTGTACCCCTATAACCCCCATATTGTTATTATTGTGCCCTTAAATTATTATTGTTAGGTCGGCTAGGATTACATTGTCACCCCACTAGAATTACATTGTGGCCCCATGGACTCCTATATATAAAAAGGAGGATTTTTCATTTGTATCATCGAAGAATTGTTCATTGATATCTCTTTTCTTCTATTTTTGGAGTTGGTTTCACAACATTTGGTATCAAAGCTTTGGATTCTAGGGTTTTCGCTGCTCCAAATAGGTCATCGTGGAATTGTCGCTATAATTTTTTTTCTACGAAGGTTCAGAAGCTGAAATTGTTAGAGTGTGAAGCTGAAATCTTGAGAAACATCTTCCCAAAATTTTAGAGCTTGTTTCGCAATATTTTTGGAGATATGATCTGTGGAAGTTAGGGCTTTTTCAAGCTCCCAAATTTCATTTCAAAGAGGTGATCGTGGGAAAATCTTCAAAACTCTCTCTTTGAGCATCGGATTGGAATGATGTAAAAAGTGACCGAAAGTACACAGACTATATTTTCTTTTCTATCAATTTTAGAGCCGAAGGAGGAAAAAATGACACGTGGCAAGTCGTACAAGTTCACTCTACTAAAACAGTCCATAATTAGGTCATTGTGGGAGACTAGATATAACTTTTCCTTGAAGAATCCAAATCAAGTAAAACCTGTGGCATTCAAAAGAGGATTCATAGGGCTACCGCAGTGCCAAATTTCAGATATTTGATATCTGAAATCATAGAGATAATTCAGTTTCAATATCAAGGTCCTAAAAAGCAAGAAAAATGTGTGTATTTGTTTCTGAATTGCATAAGTTTTGTGTAAAAAAATCAGTTTGAAGTGATTCCAAGGGCCTGGGTTCTAAAATGCCTCCTAAAAATAATTCAACACCCATTTAGCCATCAGAATACTCTACTATGACTCATTAAGATGAATAATTGCAACATGATCTACTAAAATTACAAGAGCAACTGCACCAAATTTCGCTCTCGCAAAGAAAAGAAAAAAATGAAATGGAAGTTTTGAAGAAATGCGTGGAAGCAAAGATGGATGGTTTGAAGAAATGCATGGAACCTAAGATGGATGGCGTGGAAACTAATATGGATGGCATGGAAGCTAAGATGGAGGACATGGAAGAAAAAATTAAAGACAACATGGAAAACATGAAGAATGATCTAAAAGCAGACATCGAAGGTTTGACAAAGTTGATACAAGAAATGATTCCTAATGGTGAAATTATATTATAGGAAACTCATGATGAGAACAAAATAAATGTTAATCGTGATTTCATAAACTCTAATGTTGGATTGAAGAACCAACATATTCCAAAGATGGGTGTGAGGAATTTTGATGGCAAGGATCCCGTAACATGGATACTACAAATGGAGCAATATTTTGATCTCAATAATGTGTAGAACACACAAAAGATACGCATTGCAACTTTACATTTAGAAAAAAATACATTTGTATGGTATCGATGGCTTTTCTCCCATCAAAAAATTGTCACTTGGTCAATTTTTACAGAGGAAATGATAGCATATGATGAAGATATAAAGAGAAACACCTTATTTAGCCAATTGATAAATCTCAAACAAAAGGGTTTAGTGGCGTAGCACATTGAGGACTTCCAAAAATTAAATATAAAGGTAACTGATATTCCAGAGGAATACAGGATTGATGTCTTCATAGGGACTTTAAAGGATAACATCCAACATGAAGTTTGCATTTGGGAACCTGATTCATTGGAGAAGGCATTCAGTTTGGCAAGAAAAATTGAATGTAAAATTATGGCAACAAGGAAGCCTACCACTCACATCTATAAATATGGAAGCGCTGCTACTCCTAGACTTCCACAACCTACAAGGTTGACACCACAAAAATTGGAACAAAAAAGAGCAAAAGGGCTTTGCTACATTTGTGATAGAAAATACACTAAAGGTCATAAGTGCGCTGAGAAGAAATTATTTTACATAGATTGTGAAGAGGAGGAAGAAAATGAAGAATAAACTTAAAAAGTAGAGGATATACACCAGGAATAAACCCTAGTAGATGAAGAAATGAGTCCGACCATATCATGTAATGCATTGGCATGGATTACCACTCCTCAAACTCTCAATATAGAAGGAAATATCAAGAATAAAATGGTAATAGTGTTGATTGATTCAGATAGTAACCATAATTTTATTCATTGTAAGGTAGCCAAGGAATTGAATTGTTTCCAATACCCAGCACCAAAATGTCAAGTGATGGTTTCAAATGGAGGAACTATAAATTGCTCTGGAAAATTCCATAATATCAAGCTAGCCATGGGGAATATGTATTGAATAGTCCAATGCTTTCCATCCTAATGGGAGGTGCTGATGTTGTACTAGGAGTACAATGGTTACAATCTTTGGCGACGGTAGCTTTTAATTTTCAAGAAATTTTCTTGAAATTTTTTTTGGAAGGAAAGAAAATCGAATTACAGGGTATTTCAGGGAAGAGAGGAAAGATAATAAGCTCTAATGTCATGAAAAAAATTCTGAAGAAAGAACAACGGAGCATAATTGCACAATTATGCTCACTAGAAGTTCCAACATCAAAATCACCTATTTCTCTAGATCTCCAAAAAGTCTTGGACAATCATTCCAAGGTGTTTGATACTCCCAAAGGACTCCCACCTATTCATGATCATTATCATGCTATTCATTTGATTCCAGGAAGTGTTCCTCCAAACATCAGGCCTTACAGATATCCTTATGTCCAAAAGAGCGAAATTGAACGTATGATTGCAGAAGTGTTAGACGTTAGTATAATTCAACCTAGTCAAAGTTCTTTCTCTACTCCAGTAGTATTGGTGTACAAGAAAGATGGATCATGGTGCATGTGTCCATATTATAGGGAGCTCAAAAAACTCACTATTAAAGATAAATTTCCCATTCCTATGATTGATGAATTATTGGATGAATTACATGGAGAAATTTATTTTACCAAGTTGGATCTTTGTTCAGGATATCATCAAATTAAAATGAAGACTGAAGATATTCCGAAAACAACATTTCGAACTCATGAGGGTCATTATGATTTTTTGGTCATGCCTTTTGGCTTTACCAATGCACCTTCTACATTTCAAGGGTTGATGAATTCCATTTTCAAAGCCTTCCTTAGAAAATTCGTGCTAGTATTTTTTGATGATATACAAATCTACAACAAGTCTTGGAAGGATGATGTTCAACATGTTGACAGGGTGCTCAAACTATTGGAGGAGAAACCATTATATGCAAAAACATCCAAATGTTTCTTTGGAGTACAAGAGGTTGAATATCTGGGTCATATTGTATCTCATGAGGGTGTTAAGGTAGACCCTAACAAATTAAAGCCATTAAGGAATGGAAAGTCCCCACAACCATAAAGTAGTTGTGTGGATTTCTCGGGTTAACATGGTATTATCATAGGTTTGTTAAGAACTATGGGATAATAGCAACACCTCTAACAACATTATTGAAGAAATATGCATTTTCATGGAATTCTGAAGCAACTAAGGCCTTTGAACATCTTAAAGAGGAAAATTGCCTAGCACTAGTCTTAGCTACGCCAAACTTCACAAAAACCTTTATTGTGGAATGTAATGCCTCAAGAAATGGAATTGGTGTTGTTTTAATGCAAGAAGGAAGACCCATTTCTTTTGAAAGTAGTTCAATCAAAGGAAAGTATTTACAAAAGGCAATTTATGAGAAGGAAATGTTGGCAATACTGCATGCACTAAAGAAATGGAGACCTTACCTAATGGGACGACACTTCAAGGTAAAAACTTATCATGATAGTATTAAACACTTTTTGGAAGAAAGACTATCTTCAGAAGAGCAGCAAAAATGGGTCACAAAGATGTTGGGTTATGACTTTGAAATCATCTACAAAAAAGGGATGCTAAATGTTGTTGCAAATGCACTCTCAAGAAAGGATGAAGAGGTGGAAGAATTTCTTTGTGCCATTTCAATTATCCAACCAGATTGGATAACTGACACAAGGGATGAATGGAAGAAGGAAAAAGAAGTGTGGACTCTCATTCAAAAGCTGCAACAAGATCCTAGTACATCTTATACATTTAGTTGGAAAAATGATTCATTATGGTACAAAGATCGCTTATATATTTGCATGAATTCCCAACTAAAACAAAAGATTCTTTTGGAATTGCACACTTCTCCTTTAGGAGGACACTCATGATTTTTAAAAACTTACCACAGGGTGAAGAAAGAATTTTTTTTGGATGGCCTTAAATCTAATATTCAAAATTTTGTGGCGGAATGTTTGGTTTGTCGGAAAATAAAGTTGAGACAATTAAGACCCGGGTCTTCTACAACCTTTATCCATTCCAATTCAACGTTGGGAAGAGATTTCAATGGATTTTATCACAGGTTTACCTAAGTCCGAAGGAAGGAGTGTCATCATGGTGGTAGTTGATATACTTACCAAGTATGCACATTTTTGTGCATTATCTCATCCATTTAAAGTGAGTACAGTTGCTACTGCATTTATGGAAACAATTCAAAAGCTACATGGAAACCCGAAGATTTTTGTAAGTGACAGAGATCCCATTTTTACAGGAAATTTTTGGACGGAATTATTTTCTTGTTTGGGTACTCAACTGGCTCATAGCTCATCTTATCATCCTCAATCTGATGGTCAAACAGAGATAGTGAATAAATTTTTGGAAGGATATCTTCATTGTTTTGTATCTGATAGGCAAGAACAATGGGTCAAGTGGTTACCTCTCGCTGAATGGTGGTATAACACTTCCTTCTATGCTGCAGCAAAAATGACCCCATTTATGGAACTTTATGGATATCATCCACCACCCATCACATCTTCTTTAAGGGAAAATTCTAGGGTTCAAGTAGTGGAGGATGACATTGAGCATCAACAAGAAGTTCTCCAACTCTTAAAGGATAACCTAAATTTGGCACAAAACCGAATGAAACAATAGGCAGATCAACATCGCACTAAGAAAAGTTTTGATGTGTGATATTGGGTATTTTTATGGCTACAACCATACAAACAAATTTCCCTAAAGCAATATAATAAGGATAATAAATTATCGCCAAAGTACTATGGTCCTTACAAGGTTTTGAAAAATATTGGTACTATGGCATACAAATTGGAGCTTCCTGCTTCTTTGCAAGTGCATCTAGTTTTCCATGTTTCATGCTTAAAAAAGGTTATAAGGGACAAACTTCCAGTTCAAACAATATTGACAGAACTTTATGAGGAAGTAAAAACCATATTGGAACCTGAAACAGTCATGGAAACAAGAACTCGACAACTACGAAATCGATCAATTTCAGAGTATCTCATCAAATGGAAGAACTTACCCACTGAAGATTCTACATAGGAGGATGATAATTTTATAAAAAAGCACCCAGAGCTACTCAAGCGTTGAGGACAAAATTTTTTTGAAGGAGAGGAGCATGTTAGGTCCCTATATTACTAGTATAGTCCCTTATTGTTATTATTGTAACCCCCTTATTGTTATTTTTGTACCCCTATAACCCCCATATTGTTATTATTGTGCCCTTAAATTATTATTTTTAGGTCGGCTAGGATTACATTGTGGCCCCATGGACTCCTATATATAGAAAGGAGGTTTTGTCATTTGTATCATCGAAGAATTGTTCATTAATGTAATGTATTGGAGGTTTCCCCCTCGAAGTGGCTGATTTCTAAGGCATTGATATCTCTTTTCTTCTATTTTTGGAGTTGGTTTCACAACAAGGCTTCTACCTCAAGAAGAGTCAACACCTCCATTGTCATGACCTCTGTTGTTACACCACGACACTGTTACAAACTTGTTGTTACAAATTGTTGTTACAGTCGCATTTTTTATTGCATATTGTCAACTTCTAGATGTTGTTCTGTCTTAAAAAACTATTACACTACAACTGTTCATTCCAATGAAAGTTGTAGGAGTCATTATGTATCGTGATTTAGAATAACAACTTTAGGTAGTTTTGATTGAAACCAATATTTTCCCAGTCAAGACTCTATTGAGGGAATCAGTTGTAAGTATAATTAATTTATTTTGATCAGCATGAGAATCATAAGATTCTCATGACTGATTTGTTCCTTATTTCCTAGACATGTAACTTTTATAAGAACTCGGACCTCTAAGGTCAGGAGGTTAGCACAGAATAGTATTGTCATTTTGACTCTGTAATTTTTCTCATCATAATACATTATATCGTATTGTTGTTGTTACATGTGTTGACAGATTTAATTCTTATTTAGTTTCTATCTCCCACTACGCCCTGTTAGGGAGGAAGGGCCCTCCTCTTTAATAGAGACTGCAGTGATAAAGTAGATGTAGTATATATCGTATTGCGTCTGCATATTTGTGGAGTTCTACCATTGTTTTATTGGTTGTAAGTATATCTGCTCCAAGTTTAGGTATTTATTATGCTATTGCAGAGATTCATTTAGAAATACCAGCCGATGTAGTTATCGTGTGGTGCGCTACATACTGGTTTACCTGAAGTGTGAATACATTCTTGTAGAACTTTTATTCCCACATGAGTGTTAATTTTCAACAATTAGTTCAGCAACAATTTCTTCTTGTTTTATTTCGGCTTCTCGTATGATGTATCGACACAGACAGTGCAACTGTCATTGAAATAAAAGACATCCCTGGATTGATAATTTATGTGTACTACCTTAGTCAATTAACAATGATTAAAAAATTTCAACATTTTTTCATTGTTTCCGGGGATGGCAGTGGTAACAAAACCAACCAGAATTATTTTTTTTGATGGTAGGGTGTTCTTAGTCAATAATTGATGGACGGTAAGATGAGAGGTAAGAACCTGCGCATCGCTCTAACATACTTGAGTGGGCTCATCGTTGCTAAACTGGGACACCTAGAAGTGTGGGTTTCGGGTGTTGTTTTTATAGAATGTGTCTTTGGCTATACAGATGTTGGGCAACAAGACAAGAGGTAAGAACCTGCACATCACTCTAAAATACCTGAGCAGGCTCACCACTGTAGAGCTAAGGTACCCATAGTAAGGATTGATACCCATAGGGTCCATGTGTGCCTTTAGGACAACAAAGAAACCAAATCAACCCCCACTCAAACTAACTACAGGAAAGACGAGTCGTAAAAAGGAAAAGAAAAGTGCAGATTTGGGAAGGAAGACATTCTTTGGGGATCTGATTTTAAAAGCAGAGAAATAACATTCCACTTCATACAAGGACACCAGGAAGACAGGGCCATAGAAAGCTACCACTATATCAAGGCTAGAGGCATCTGCACCTTCAGTATCTAGACCTCACCATCCTTCACCAGCATATCCACTTCTGAAATCAAGACTCTAGATCATAAACAACAGTGGAAAGTTTTTGATCAAAATCTCAGAATTGAAGGAAAAGGGGAAACTAGCGAAGGGAAGCCAAGGCCTGAACTAGAAAAAATCTTATTTTATTATCATCATCTGGATTCGGGTAGTGCAGTGAATAATATGGTCCTGGAATAGCCAAATCCCTTATCCATATGTCAATACCCTATACATTATGATGTCATCTCATCTCATCAGGAAGGATCAACTATGGGGGATGAAAATACTAGAACATATGGTATTGTTACTTTTTAATTCCCAATACCGGAAACAAGAGATGAATTTCCTATGAAAAATATTTCCTTATCATCTATACCATCATTTCAAGGGATCTCCATCAAATATCCTCACACTTTTATGTTCGAGTTCGATGTCATGTGTAGAAGTTACGACTACACTTCGGACGACAAAAATATAAAACTATTCCCTACTACTCTAAAACGAGCAGGGTTGAGATGGTTCATGAGACTGGGTGTTGGCATGATTCAAACCTAGAGTGACATGAAGGAGGCATTCCTCTCTAAGTATCAGGATTACTGTCGAACTAGGGATTTGAAGGAATAAATCTTTAGAATTCACAGAAGGAAGAGGAGAGCTTGGAAGACTACATGGAACAATTCCATTATAATTCACAAAGGTCTAATTTTGGTCACTTAGCCCTGGAAATCCTGAAAAAAAATATTTCTAAGAGGTATTAGAGATGAATGTCTGGAAAATTTGAATATGTTGGGAAAAGGAGACATATCACAAGAATCGCTTGAAGAAGTAATGAAGCTCTGTTTGCGGAGTTCAGGAGGATTGGCCAAGGGAAGAAGTTCAGTTTGGGACCCTTCAATCCGGATACAGAAGTCCACTAGAGCAGAGATTGGGAAACTATTTGAGTATTTTAAAACCAACCTCCTCAGTTCTTTATCTGCCCATATTACCATAGTACAAGTCAAGAAAGCACAAGCATAATCTGAAGCAACTTTGGCAATATTTTGTCCCCGATACAAAAAGAAACATCTACAAAGGGAATGTGAACTTAAAAGCGCTAGCTTGTAAAAAATTTGTGAGTTGGTGCATTCCCCTGGTCAATGCCCAGAAATACCCAGACTAAAATTAGTGCTTAAGGAATCAAGCGAGGAAGTCCAGTCTTCCTACTTCATCGGATCAAAGAGACCATGGTAGTCATGGCCTACAGGTATGCCTCCATATTTTTCCTCTTTTAATCCTTGGAATAATGTTTAGAATGGTTAGCAATTTCCATGGCCACATCCTACTCTTTCCTCAACACAATTTCCTTCACCTTGGAACCAGCGACCTTCCCCTCCACCAATGCAATAACCTGAATCACAATCTTATCCTTGGAGTTAGAATTGGAGAGGTAATGGCAAAGGTCCAACCCCCTCTGCACTACCAATGCAGCAGTAGTAGTTACAACTGCCTCCTCTCCAAACTCCTGCACCTCATATTCGACCCCAATCGCTTGTGCAACCTAACCCCAATCTGAATAACAAGGCAGCCCAAAGCATAGACACTTCGGCTACTTTCTAGACTTAACTTATTACTCCTATTAGGCTCAATGAGATTCAAATTCGATCAGGAAAAGTAATCAAACCTAGCTATACTCCTATCATTACCAAGGAAGAAAGTAAGTCACCTAGAAGGGGGTAGTCGATTCTGAAATGACTGTTACACATGTAACAATTGATACAGCACCAAATGTTACACCTATAGTAGCCAGCTCGGAAGGGTATTCTATTCCTAAAACATCCAATTCGAGTAGGGTTGGTGCATTTGTGACAGCTGACTTAGCTGTAAGAGCTCAGGATGCTCCATACCCTCAACAACTAATTGAAATTGGCTCAATCTCACAAACTAAATCAGATTTTCTCAAGGAATTACAGAATTTGTATTTGTGGATTCCACTGTTACAGGCTCTCAAGGAAGTACCTATCTATGCCAAAATAGTGAGAGATATGTGTGTCAGAAATCCTGAAAGGAAATCGAAGGAACCTACTACTATCCATGTTATGGGGAAACTATATGAACTGATGATTGATCAGCCTTTGTTAACTAAATACAACAACCCAAGAAATCCTACAGTTACTCTTCATATTGATGACCAACCCATAACTAATACTATGATCGATTTTGGGGTGGCCATTAATGTAATGACCAAGGATATTTTTATCTCTTTTGGACTTCATGGAATCAGACCTACACCTACAATAATTGAATTATCAGATAGGTCTCATCTCAAACCTGAAGGAATGATAGAAGATGTGGTGCTTATTGTAGCTTCTTGGAGATATCCAGCTGATTTTCTCATTTTGAAAACCAAATCCAACCTGGGGGGTCATCCTTTAATTTTGGGAAGACCATGGCTAGCCACTGCAGATGCATTTATCGAATGCATATCCATATCTATGATGATCTCAGATGGGAAAGCCACTAATAATCTGAACCTTTACCCCCCAACGAAACCACACATGGATTTGACCAGTCCCTGGTGGGACGAATTTGAACATGGATCTGATTTCTCCCTACCTCTCCTCACACTTGGAAAAGCACAATATTTTAAGGATGAAACAGAGGATGACATTATTAACAGTTTTATTAGCAATTCCCTTTCTATTGCTTCCATTAGAGATTCATGGGAGGAGGATGAGGTAGATGATGTAAATATTGAACAAATGAGAACCACTCCACATGTTGACAACAGTCCTGTCGAAATTGAGCTAGGTAAAAATTTAAATATTAATCCTAATTTGATTGTTGAACAGAACAGATTGTTGATACAACTTTTACAGAAGTATAAAAATGCATTTGCATGGGATTACACTGATATGAAAGGAATCCATCCTAGCCTATGCACTCACCACATTTACCTTAAAGATGGCTGAAAACTAGTTAGACAACCGCAGTGCCAAATGAATCTCGCACTTAAGGAGATAGTGAAATGGGAATTACAAAAAATCCTTAATTCTAAATTCATTTATCCCATCTCTGACAGTTATTGGGTGTCTCCACTTGTCATTTTTCTGAAAAAGAATGACAAATGGAGAGTTTGTGTATATTATAGAGAACTTAACAAGGCCACCCAAAAGGACCATTTTACTTTACCATTTATAGACTAGGTCTTGGATACTCTTTCTGGGAAAAAATATTTTTCATTCCTAGACAGATTCAGTGGCTATAACCAAATACACATTGCTCTGGAATACCAAGACAAGACAACCTTTACCTGTCCATGGGGTACTTTTGTATACAGAGTCCTTCATTTTGGCCTCTTCAATGCGCCTTCAACCTTTCAGGGCAATATTAGGTATCTTTTCAGATCTTTTGAACGACTGCCTTGACATTTTCATGGATGATTTTAAACCGTACAGAGATGCTTTTGAAACAACATTAGTTAATTTGGAAAAGGTGTTGTAACGTTGTGTAAAAACTAATGTTGCTTTGAGCACCGAGAAGTTCCACATGATGATGACTGAGGGAATTGTGCTGGGACACTTCATTTCGGCATATGGAATAAAGGTGGGCCCTGCAAAAATTGAGGTAATCTTGAAAATTCCAACTCTCGAGACTCAAAAGGAGGTACGTAGCTTTCTAGGACATGTAGGGTACTATAGAATATTTATAGAAAAATTTTAAAATATTGCATCTCCTTTTTTTTATTTTCTTATGAAAGATGTGGAATTTGTGTGGACAGGAAAGTGTGAGCAAGCCTTTTTGAAGATGAAGCATTATGTAACAGTAGCACCTATTTTACGAGGACCAAACTAGAAACGACCATTTCATATCTCTACAGATCCATCTGACATAGCTGTAGGTGATGTTTTGGGTCAGCTAGAGGAAGAGGAGCCTTATTCCATCTATTATATCAGCAAGAATTTAGTGACCGAGAAATAATTCCTAGTAGTAGTGCATGTTATCAATAATTTTCAGCATTACATCACCAGTTATTAAGTATTTTTACACACTGACCACTCTGCCATTTTATTTTTAATGAATAATCGTATTACCAATGGTAGAGTTAAACGATGTTTATTTTTGTTACAAGAATTTGATATCACTATTCTAGATAAACCTGGAAAAGAAAATGTAGTTTTTTGTTTCCTTTCTAGGTTAACCATAGGTGATAATTGCAGTCCTGCTGAGGATTCTTTTCTGGATGAGTATATTTTTGCCATACCTACTCACTTACCATGGTATACAGATATAGCCAACTATCTTGCTACAGGTAAATTCCCACAACATTTATCTTCCAAAGAAAGAAGGAAGATCATATAGAAAAGTGCCACTTACTCCTGGATAGAGGGCAATCTCTATCACACTAGACCGGACTTTCAGATTCAACACTGTGTTAGAGAAGATAATATTTTTTATATCTTGAAGGCTTTCCATGAGGAGCCCTGTGGAGGGCACTTCGCGGACAAGAGGACAGGGTAAAAATTTCTCTCAATAGGGTACTACTGGCCAACTATATTCCAGGATGCCAATAAGTTTGTAAATGGGTGTGATAACTACCAAAGGATGGGCCAGCCTTTGCAATCAGATGAGATTCCATTACAACCTCAAGTAGTGATAGAGCCATTTGAGAAGTGGGCCCTAGATTTTATAGGGCCAATCAATCCTTCATCACAACAGAGATCATATATATTGGTCTGTACACATTACGTCACAAAGTGGGTCGAGGCAAAGGCATTAACTAGAGCTACAGAGAAGGTTGTTTCAAACTTCCTATTCAAATATATTTTTTTTCATTTCAGGATTCCCAAGGATATAGTGACGGATGGGGGGGCCCAATTTACATCTCATTTGATTCATAAAATGGTTGAGAAGCATGGAATTCATCACAGGATCACTTCACCTTATCGTCCACAAGAAAATGGTCAAGTGGAGAGCATCAACAAAGTTATTGAGGGGATTTTGACAAAGACAGTAGCCAGTCACTGAAGGAATTGGGCTGAAAAACTTCCAGAGGTATTGTGGGCTTACATAACAACATCAAGGAACACTACAGGCTTCTCACCCTACGAATTGGTGTACGGTAAGAATCCCTTATTCCCCATAGAGTTCGAAATAAAAACATTGAGAACAACATTACAAGTCAATCTAGATTTAAATATAGCACAAAGACAAAGTTTTAATCAACTCAATGAGTTGGAAGAGAAACGGATGGCTGTCATTCAGCACATAGATATCATTCAACAGCAAATAGGTATATGGCATGACAGGTTCATTAAGAAGAAGAAATTTCAAAAAGGAGATTAGGCTCTCTTATATGATTCAAGATTCAAGGATTTCAAGGGAAAGCTCTGCACCAGATGTCTAAGTCCTTACGAAGTAGACACAGTCTTTGAAAATGGGACTGTAAAAGTGGTCACCATTGATAGTGCTAAGACACCATTACTAGTTAATGGGCACCGTATGACATTATATCATCAAGCTACTTCGAAGGATTCATTTATTAACATTTTCGTGGACTCTAATCTTCATGTTACAGCGACAGCGGGATGTTCCCATGTGCAACATGAACTTTTAATTTCCAGTAAGTGTAACAGCTGAAAACCAGTCTTGTGGTGGTTGTTACACCTGTAATATATATATATATATATATATAATGAAAGATCCTAACTGTGAAAACCTCTTTTGGGGTGCAACCAGACGATTTGTAGAAATTGAAAACTATTCCTATGGCAACTGCTACACCCATTTTTTCCTAAACATCATCCTTTATTTCCTGCATATTCTACAAAGATGATGTTACCCAACTATTTTTAGTATTTATTTTTCCTAACCATAATTTTTTGTGAAGAATAGCACAGTGCTTGTCTTGGATGTTACATATGTAACAACTGACAGCCGTGAACAGTGTTTTGAATCTTAGCCGCCATCCTGACATGTAGAAATTATTACGATATTTAAAGGAGACTGCCATGACTGTTGGAGAAATCGAACAATTATATCAAGTTCTACCTCCATGTATTCTCAGGTACATCACCAAAAAGGTAACATCACCATCCTCTAATAATTCGATGATTATGGCAAGATTAATAACAATTCCTTTCATGCTTGTGGACTTCCCTCATCATTAAAATTGGGGCGGGGGGGGGGGGGGGGGGTTAAATATTTTCATAATTTCAAGCAATCCATTAGCCCTAAAGCCACCATTAAATCTCGCATGCATCAAATTGAATTTTATGACAACCAATCATGACTGGATCTTGTTGAAAAGGGGATTCGTACTCGAAGCACGTCACTTTCCATAATTGGACATTAATATTAGGTATGTGCGAGTACGAATAATTGATTTAAAACATTTTCACCTCAGGCCATGACATTCCATCATCCCCCTCCACCATAAGTTCACTCACCCTCAGTCGAAATTCTCAATCCAAGATAGCAGAGCAGGTTGTTGTGAGATAGCAAGGAGCACGTCGATATCCTCATTGGTTGAGCTTAAGGATTAGTTGAGGTTAACAACAAGATGGGAGGATCAACAATAATACATGACCCAGACTACATTGAAGCTTTATAGAGTTTCCTATAAGAATATCATATATTTAGGGACGTTGGGTGGCTCGAGTACTTCCAGAGGTTGAAAGTCTCGGATGAAACAATTGCGATGGAATTCTCCGAGAATTTGAACGACCATCAAACCCAAGTCAGGGGTCTGAAGATCAAAGTTATAGAAGAAGTTGTCTCCCGAGTAACCACATTGCTAGCCGAGGGTAAAAGATGGTTTAACAGGAAGGCTAACGATCTTTCTCTTAAGGAGGATTTCCTTGTTGGAGAAGAAAAACTAGAGAAGAAAGGAAGAGGGGTTGATAAACTATCACTTCCCAAACCTTGGGAAGATGTTTCACTAAATTTGATAAAGTAAATTACCTATGAGGGAAGGTCTACAATTGTCTTCAATTACCACTTTCCTTTATTGAACCATCTTCAACACCAGAAAAATATCAATCTTCCATATTTCCTTCTGGGAAATATCAAGCATATGGCTAAAGCAACCAAAGCGGCAACACATCCCAAAGCTTGTATTACCAACCATGGTCTTATCAAACTGATTGTGTTCAATGCCTTAAACAAACAAGGGAATATTTGGGAAGATTTTAAATGGAAAAGACCAAGGACGAGCCGGGGGAAACAAGATGAGACTTCGGGAAAAATTCATGAAGAGGCTGGAGTCAAAACCCAGTCCATCGAGGCCAGAATTGAGAAGAGGCCCATTGATAATCCGATTGGAGACAAATGACTAAAACAAAGGGTGAAATTTAGGATTCCAACGGAACCGTCGCATCAGCTAAGAAGTAGGAGAAGGCAGAAGAGTTGGAAGAAGAAGAAAAATAACCCTCATCGCCAGGTAGGAATGAAACTCATATTCTTCTTTCATAAATTTAAAATTTAAAGAAATAAAATGAACATTTAAAGTAGAGATTAGCCGAAGCTGGGAAATTGGAAGCCTTAGGGCTAGATACCATAGCTAAAGCTGTCAAGAAAGCTGGGGGGGAGAAAAATCCAGGATTCGTATGCGCAACATGTGCCCAATAGCTATCAGCAGCATGGTATAGAGTTTGTCGAGTAAGCACCTACTCAAAGGAGACTAAAATAGAGCCTAGGGAGGCTACTCCATAAGAACCTATTGAATATATTTTTGTTACACAAGAACCAGCAGTTAAAGCAGAGCCTCCCACTGTAATCGACCTGGAAGTTGAAACACAAGAACCTATAGAGGCCACTACTGTTACAGAGGAACCAGCGATGAATACAAAGGCTGACCAAGGCGAAATAAGGAAGACTGCTACACAAGAAACCCCCTATGATGTTGTTGTTACATAAGAACTAGCAGCTGAGGTGGAGCAGTCCCACCCTAGAGAATTTGTCACACCCACCATTGATATTGCATGTGGTGGAACACTGGGTCCCGCAATAGGATGGAGTTCTGAGAAGATTTCACTGATCTCTGAGTTTCAGAAATGGAAACAAGAGGCACCTTCCCTGCAGGAGGGAATGATCTCACTAAAATAACATTAGAAGAAAATAGGTGCCCTAAAAGAGAAATGGACAAAGGAAGAATTGAAGAGAGGCTGGGAGGAATGGAAGCAGAAGGAAGCTGCAAATAAACAAGAGGAACAACTGTTGTGTCACAACAACAAGTTCTTGATTTGACTAATGATAAACGGAAGCTTCATGACCTTGCCCTCAAATTGTTGGGGTGTAGGAAACCTTCCCCATCCTACCCTATTTTTCTGTGGGAATGTTACTATTTGTTTCAGTTAAAAGCTATTATGGAAGACAGGCCCTATGTGGTTACTTCTACCTGCACCTTTTTAGATGTTTTTCACGCTTCTGATTTTGATGAACAAAGCTTGTTGTGTGAGCTATTTTTGCACAACATTATTTGTGAGCACGCTATTATGTAGATGGTAGAAACTGTATTCTCGTATATGGGACACTTGCAGCTACATGATTTTTTTTCATTTATGAAAAATCAGATCGAGTGGCATCTGTCCACAAAATCCATGGAGACTAATGAAGAAAATACAACACTATGGATTCGAGCTGAACCAGGAAGGGCTGTTGAACTGAGGTGGGAATTCAGAAAGATTTTAAGTACTCCTAGAATAAGGGAACCAACTACTGACTATAGGAGAAGAATTATGGATTTCTACCTTAATCAGTTTTCACAGATGAGGAGTCGAGCACTGACGGGATGCCTCAAATTCACTGAAGCTAGTAGTGTTAGATTACTGGCAGGAGATCCTTTTGAATTTCAGAATTTCGTAGTTGTTGTTACACATGTACCAGCATATGGCCAGATAATAAAGTCCCTCGGCGCTTCCTAGATTGGACTGAAATTCAAATATCCTTTTATATGGCTTCCAGTAGAGGAATACCAAGAACAATATGCACTAAATGATTATGAAGAAGAGTCATGGCCAAGATAGTTGGTGGCTACTCAGGGTACATATTTCCAAATGAAGACATGGCCGGTGCTTATGACTTCACTGATCTACACAGAAGATATTATCCAGGAAGTTGAGTTTTTTTGCATGAGAACATGCAAGTAATTCAGCTGGGTGGAGATGTTGGGTGTCATTTTTGTACTTATTTCCTACGTTTTCTTCCCTCATTTTGACTCTTTTTTACCTCCAACCTTGGGACTATCTTTTCCTTTTTCCTTTTTCCTTATTGTAAAATAGTGTAACTTTACCGTGTTTATTATATTGCAATTCTCATTAATTATTATGATGTATTGTTTCCTTTTTGTGGCTAACTGGGGTGAATATTGGAGGAAGTTCTTTGGTCCTTTTACTATTCTTTCAAATACCACTTTGAGCACAAGGGACCCCAAACATACAGGCACATAGAACCAGTTGGGAGCATGATATTACAGTGTCTTGTTACATGGTGCTGCTACCTCACGAAGATTCAACACCTTCGCTGTCATGACCTCTGTTGTTACACCATGATGTTATTACACCGCAACGTTGTTACAGACTCGTTGTTATAGACTATTGTTATAGTCACGCTGTTAATTTCATATTGTCAACTTCTGGATGTTGATATGTCTTCAAAATCTATTACGCTACAACTGTCGCATTCCAAAGACAACTATAGGAGTCATTATGTATCGACATTTAGAATAACAACTTTAGGTAGTTTTGGTTGAAATCAATATTTTCCCAGTCAAGACTCTATTGAGGGAATCGGTTGTAACTATAATTACTTTATTTTGATTAGCATGATAATTGTAAGATTCTCATGATTGATATGTTCCTCATTTTTTGGACATGTAACTTTTATAGGCACTCGGACCTCTAAGATCGGGAGGTTAGCACAGACAGTATCGTCATTTCGACTCTATATGTAATATTCCTTTTTAAGGATTCTCAAGATTCTATTTCAGAGATGGACGACAGAGGAATTTACTGGATATTTCACCTTTCAAAGAAAGGATGAGGTCCAGAGGCTACCTTGCCAACTGTAGACTCTGTTTATAGAACTTGGAATAACCCCTTTTCAGAAATTTCAACAAGGTGTTCAAGGAAAATGTTGTATAAGTAAAAATGTACAAAAATAACGCAGATTAGGGCTTGGTTCCCCTCATTTATTTTGTATGTAAGTTATATATGGAATTTCATTAGAAAAAAATCAGTTTAGGCACATTAAACAGATCTCCCAAAAAGTGGACTTAGCTAAAAAGCACCCAAAGGGAAAGGTTGCAGTCAAATGCAAGCACTACTTCAGAAATTGCGCAGTTTTAGCTAATGTTCAGTGGAGATCAGCAAGAGAACTGATATCTTAGTATTATAGCAGCAAATAATCATTATGACAAATCCTTTTCATTATACAGTAGAAAGCATGAACCAATACAACAGTAAATCTTCAGAAAAGAGAGCAGGAGCACATGTAAATTTGCATAAATGCTTCAACAGCGTTATTTTTCAGGAGGTTCAGCAGATGTAAGTTACAACCTAGATCTAGGGGATATCTATGGAAAATATATCAGATCTATATCAGATCTGTAAACTCTATAGTTTTCTCTACAAGATCCACTTGGAATTTTGTCAAAAGCATGCATGAATAAGAGTAGATCTGAGAAACAAGTTGCAGATCTGGAAACTGCTGCAGTAAATTTCTGAATATATCATTTCATTACAATGGATTAGATCTAAACAGAACATAGATCAGCAAGCCAATCCATGGATCACCAAGTGGAAGGCAAAGCCCAACACAAGAGATCTCTGATCTAAACTATGAGAAAAACAACCTGCAAGCCCTCATACATAAATAACGCAGTTTTCCCAATGGGACAGCGTTGTAGCTCAAGAGACACAGAAAAATATTGAATAATTGCAGATCTGAAGTACAATAAATGATACACTCTTCCAAGAGGTCAAAGGACCCACTCCATGGAGAGAGGCTCTCAAAATACACTAGATCTCTGCACATCTAGATCACCACTTGCTGCAGCTTGCAGAGATAGAAAAACCCTCAATGGATCAGCGCTACCAATGTAAGTAGGAGCTTGGCCTCAAGCCTGATAGTGGTTCATTTCATCAAACTTTACTCCTTGAATCATCAAAGGAAGAGATGAAATCCTGCATAGGAATTCCAAATACAATCCTCCACTCAACAACAGAGAATGGTATTTGTCTAAGCAGACAAATACTCAGAAATATGATCTATCAACAACCTTCTCTTACTACTCTCCTTTTCCTTTTATAAGATAAGAAAGCTCTTGTAAGCTCTAAACCACTTGATGAGTTAGCCATTTTCACATTAGAGGCTCCCTTCTAGAACTGCGTTGTCCCTTTTGGAGATGCAATGAACCTAGACAACGCTGTTGATTTGGTCAAGGTTGACCCAGTCTTTAGCTCAAACTTATTTCACACCTGCAAGTGATTATTTACATAGCCCTAATTTGTATTTTTTCACATGGGCATTGATTTATTCAAAAATTTTAGGATTTGTACATGTCCTCCTTTATTCATTTATTCATGAAACATAAATGAAAACAAAATTGAATGTTCCTCTTAGCTAAGGCTAAGTGGGAACATTACAGTCCTCCCCTCCAAAATTTTGCTTGTCCTCAAGCAACTGACAGGGTAAGAGTTGTAGTTCTTCTCCTTCTCCATTGATGGAACCATCAAGGATCAAGCTTTCATCTTGGACTAAGTGCTCACCAAGCCAATATATCAGAAGCTTCTCCTCCAATGCTAACATGACAGGGGCATAGTCTATCCCTTCAGGAGTGTAAAACTCAATAGAAATAAACATGGGTGAAGTAATGTCACATCTAAAACATGTATCATGAAGTACAGGATAAAGTTCCATCCCATGTGGTACATATACACTACCCACTTTTTGTCCATACAAACCCATAAACAATACCAATATATCATCTATGTATGGAAGAAAAATCACATATATGCAAACTGAAATTTGCACTTGAGGAGGTGGGTCACAATCCCACATAAGGTACCAACGCAGTTCACCCCTTGTTTTGAGTAGATCTGAGTGTGGTAGGTGGTACTCCCACCACATCTTTGTTGCATGGGTCACTTTGACATGGCTGAAAGTGAGGCCCAAGTTAGGTGCCTTTGGGAAGCACCCATCGTGATAGATAATCTCCCTTTGCACCTTAAGGGAGTGGCCAGGTTTGGAATTTTTATTGGCCTCATCAATGCCATGAGATCTGCATGTAATATCACTCCTTATAGGAGCCATGGCCTGCATACGTATGGTAAGAGACTGTGTCAAATCAGAAAATTAAACATGCTCCATAAGATCATATTCTCTAGCATTCAAGTATCCCACACACATGGAGTTAGGCATGGGCATTTCTCCTCTTTTAAGAGAAGGAAGAGATGGTTGAAATGTCTCCTGCATAGGATCCTTTGGCTGCCCCATCTCCTCATAACTATTGCACTCTTGTAAGTGCTGATGTATTTCCTCCCAATCATAGTGCTAATGTAGTTCTTCCTTCATACCCTCCCAATCAAAACTCCTCAAGATTAGGGAGTAGATCTTTGCTGACTGCATATAGCTAGAAAGGAACTCTTTGTGTGCTCTTTGTAGTATCTCTTGCTTAAGCTTGGAGGCTTGAGACAAGAATACTTTACCAAGATGGTAGATGACCCCTTCATGGACCAAATAGCCTCCTCCTTGCTTCATGCCATCTAATATCATCCCGGTGTGCAGATCTTTGGAGTATTCCACAAGGATTTGAGATCTCCAATATGGATCTACACATCTCAACAAGGACAGTGTTGTTGATGCATCTATGGTGGTGCCTGCCTTGTTGCTGATTATTTCTTTGACATTACACATGCCAAAATTATTTGTGGGAAGGTTGATCCTCCCCCTTGCTTCCTTCCACAGCGTTGTGGCTTTATCCTCCATTTCTCCAGCACTTTGTGAGGCTTCCCCCACATGATCAGAATCCAATGGAATTCCAAGTGGCTTTCCATGAGGTAGGAATGTTCCTTGCAGCATTCTCATAAAAATGAGATAAGGAACTGTGAGGTCCTTTCCCCCACTGCGCAATTCCATCTTTGTTGTTTGGGTGGAAACATCAGGTGAAGGATAGGTGTGCATGCCTTGAATGATTTGTTGCTTCCCACTCTTCAAATCCACCCACTCCATCTGCAAGGCCTTCCAATCAGTGGTGAATTTTCCCAAGGTAATCAACCACTGGACACCCAAGATGATGTTGGTGTTTGGTATGTTTACTACAAAGAAATGGTCCACCAAGTTGTAGGTTCCCATAGTCACAGAAAGTGATGGAACATACTGCATGCACTGCATCGTTCTATCTCCCAGAAGCAGAAAAAAGAACCCATCAAAAGTATCAGTGGGAATCCCTCTCCTCTGAACAAGGTGAGCATCAATAAATTTGTGGGTTGCCCCACTGTCAATCATAATAGACACTCTTTGGTTCATGACTGAACCTTGCACTCTGTGGGTCAAGTACTTCGGCACTCCTCTCAAAGAAGCAAGAGTCCCACTTGTTGGAGCAAAGGCTCCTTCTTCCTCTCTAGATGGTGATTGATCCTCCTCCTCATCATCACCAGTGCCGTGACCTCTCCTAGGTCCGTCATTTCCCTCTTCCTCCTCAAAATCAGAGAAGACTTCAATATAGTGTGCTCTTCCAGCAGCACATCTATTATTCGGTACCCATGGCTCTTGACAAGTGAAAAATAATCTCTTTTTCCTCAACTCCCTCCAAAGATCAATGTCAAGAGGTTTCTTCAGTGAGCTCTCCTTAGATGGAGCAGCTTTCCCTTCTTTCCCCTTAGAAGAGTGAGGGGTTCTACTTTGGAAAGTTTCCTTGGCTCTTGGCAAGGCATCTTGGAGATCCCTAGCTCTCTCAATGGCATCCTGCAACGTGATGGGCTTGGTAGACTTAACCAACCCATGAAAAGGTTCCTCCAAGCCATCAATGAACATGTAGACTCTCCTTGCTACTAATAGATCAGGGACCATTACAGACAACCTCATGAATTCAGAGATATAGGCCTCTGCATCTCCTATATGTTGAAGCTTTGCCAATATTATGAAAGGGGCCTCTGGATCTTTCCGATCAAATCTCTCCACTAGTCTCCTAGTGAACTCAACATATGTAGACACATTGATGTGTCCCAATGTAGATAGTCCATGAAACCACCAGTTGTGGGCTTCTCCCTCAAAATGCAATGCAGCAATCTTGATGGCTTCTACTTTGGGCACTTTATTCAACTGGAAATAGATGTCCAAATTTTCCACCCATGCTTTGGCAGAACAAGAGGGTGATCTGTCGAACTTAGGCAAGAAGAACCTGCCCATAGTGTGGTGTCTCCCATGAAGGAAACCTCCATCTCTGTATTTCTGCCAAGGCCTCCTCCGGTCCTTAAGATGGAAAAAGTCTTGAAAGCTCAAGTTATCCTTGAACCTCTGACTTTGTGAATCATATTCCACAAAGTAACCATCCAAAGAGGTTGGCTCTTGCAGTCCTTCATTCTCTACAGCCAAGAAGGTAGGCATTGTAGAGCATTGTGAGGCCTGTGGAGCTTGTGGCAAGCCCACAGGTTGCCCAGTCCCAAATTGAGACATATCGAAACTTTCTCCTTGATGGAAACTCCCAAGGGATTCCCTCATTCTATCTATCCTCGTCTCCTTTATCTCCTTGGAAATATCTTTCATAGCCTCCAAGAGAATTTTTTCAAACTCCTCTGCTTCCTTATCTTTATCATTCACAGATTCAGGGGCTTTCCCCTTGTCTTGATCCTTGTCAAGGTCAACAATAGTATAGTCATAATTTTTATGACTTCTATTCCGATATCTCCTCTCCCTCTCAGAAAGAGGATCTTCATCTTCGGAATGCAACATGACTGGTGCTCCAATGCTAGCACAGGTTGTGCCAAGAGTGG
This sequence comes from Pinus albicaulis, assembly GCA_034641835.2. Classification (NCBI taxonomy): domain Eukaryota; kingdom Viridiplantae; phylum Streptophyta; class Pinopsida; order Pinales; family Pinaceae; genus Pinus; species Pinus albicaulis. The sequence goes on along the minus strand of CM076584.1, from coordinate 211,488,636 downwards.
AGCTCTGATACCACTGTAATATTTCTTTTTCAGGATTCTCAAGATTCTATTTCAGAGATGGACTACAGAGGAATTTAATGGATATGTCACCTTTCAAATAAAGGATGAGATCCAGAGGCTACCTGGCCAACTCTAGACTCTATCTATAGAACTTGGAATAACCCCTTTTCAGGAATTTCAACAAGGTGTTCAAGGAAAACGTTGTATAAGTAAAATTGTGAAAAAATACCACAGATCAGGGCTTGGTTCCCCTCATTTATGTTTTATGTGACTTATAGATGGAATTTCATCAGAAAAAAATCAGTTTAGGCACATTAAACATATCTCCCAAAAAGTAGACTTAGCTAAAAAGCACCCAAAGGGGAAGGTTGCAGTCAAATGCAATCACTGCTTCAGGAATTGCGCAGTTTTAGCTAATGTTCAGTGGAGATCAGCAAGAGAATTTATATCTCAGTATTACAGCATAAAATAATCATTATGACAAAGCCCTTTCATTATACTATAAAAAGTTTGAACCAATACAACAGTAAATCTTCAGAAAAGAGAGCAGGAGCACATGTAAATTTGCAGAAATGCTTCAACAGCGTTATTTTTCAGGAGGTTCAGCAGATGTAAGTTACAAATTAGATCTAGGGCAGATCTATGGACAAAATATCAGATCTATATCAGATCTGGAAACTCTTTAGTTTTCTCTACAATATCCACTTGGAATTTTGTCAAAAGCATGCATGAATAAGAGTAGATCTGAGAAACAAGTTATAGATCTGGAAACTGCTACAGTAAATTTTTGAATATATCATTTCATTACAATGGATCAGATCTAAACAAAACATAGGTTAGACATCCAATCCATGGATCACCAAGTGGAAGGCAAAGTCCAACACAAGAGATCTCTGATCTAAACTATGAGCAAAACAACCTGCAAACCCTCATACATAAATAACATAGTTTTCCTAGTGGGACAGCACTGTAGCTCAAGAGACACTAAAAACTACTGAATAATTTCATATCTGAAGTACAAGAAATGATACACTCTTCCAAGAGGTCAAAGGACCCAATCCATGGAGAGAGGCTCTGAAAATACACTAGATCTCTGCACATCTAGATCACCAATTGCTGCAGCTTGCAGAGACAACAAAACCCTCAATGGATCAGCGCTGCTAATGTAATTAGGAGCTTGGCCTCAAGCATGATAATGGTTCATTTCAGAAAACTTTCCTCCTTGAATCATCAAAGGAAGAGATGAAACTCCTGCATAGGAATTCCAGATACAATCCTCCACTTAACAACAGAGAATGGTATTTGTCTAAGCAGACAAATACTCAGAAATATGATCTATCAACAACCTTCTCTTGCTGCTCTCCTTTTCCTTTTATAATATGAGAAAGCTCTTGCAAACCCTAAACCACTTGATGAGTTAGCCATTTTCACATTAGAGGCTCCCTTCTAGAACTACGCTGTCCCTTTTGGAGATGCAATGAACCTAGATAGCGTTGTTGATTTGGTCAAGGTTGACCCAGTCTTTAGCTCAAACTTATTTCACACCTGCAAGTGATTATTTACATAGCCCTGGTTTTTCTTTGTTCACATGGGCATTGATTTATTCAGAATTTTTAGGAGTTTTACATGTCCTCCTTTATTCATTTATTCATGAAACATAAATTAAAACAAAATTGAATATTCCTCTTAGCTAAGGCTAAGTGGAACATTACACTGTAATTTTTCTCATCATAATACAAATTATTGTATTTTTTTTGTTACATGTGTTGACAAATTTAATACTTATTTAGTTTTTATCTCCTCTTTTTCCCTATTAGGGAGGAAGGTCCCTCCTCTTTAATAGGGACTGTAGTGATAAAGTACCTATAGTATATCTCATATTTGATTGTACATATTTGTGAAGTATTAACATTTTTGTATTTCTTGTAAGTAGATCTGCTTCATGTTCAGGTATTTATTATGTTTTTGCACAAATTCAATTAGAAATACTAGTTGGTGCAGTTATCATGTGGTGCGCTAGATACCGGTTTACCTGAAGTGTGATTACATTCTTGTAGATATTTTTTACTGCATGAGTTTTAATTTTTCAGAAATTGGTTCAACGACGATTTCTTCTTGTTTTATTTTGGCTTCTGGTATGATGTATCGACACAGACAGTGCAACTGTCATTGAAATGAAAGATGTCCGTGGATTGATAATTTATGTGTACTACCTTAGCCAACTAACAGTGAATAAAATAGTTCAAAAAATACGATGATCAATATTGGTGCTCATATCCCAATAGAGAGGATAGCTCATGCCAAATATCATCTTCGAAATGTCATGCATGGTCAGAAAAAAATTGTTTCGGAACCCTGAATCAAGCGATTACATGGTCAAAAAAGAAAAAGGCTATAGTAGCCACAGTGTTATTGAACGTTGGCATAGCCTCAACCCATCTGGGAAAATAGTCGATGGCCACGATAATATACTTGTGGTTATTAGGAAACGGAGGTCAACACTTCATGAAGTCAATGGCCCATTTATAGAAAGGATCAGTTGCGATGACATGATGGAGGGGAGCATGTGGAGCTCGCGCCTTAGGGGCGTATAACTAATAATTGGGACAATGTTTCACTGCATTAATGCAGTCACTAAAGAGACAAGCTCAAAAGTAACCAGTGTGCGTCATCTTCTGGGCAGTGGCCATTTCGGAGAGGTGAACACCAAAAGCGCAACTATGACAGACATTGATCACTTGCTTGACTTCAGCATGCATGAGAAAACAATGTTGTGAAACCAGCTTCAAATGAAGTACAATGTCGACACTGTGACAATAGATATCATCACCAATGAGGAGGTAGCGAGAGGCTTGATGTCGAATATGTCATCGATCATCACGACTAACATGGGGGGGGAATTTTTTGGGTTCGCAGGTAAGTGACAATGTCTCCATACCAAGGATCATTTGAGGCGAAGGCAAACAAATTTTCAACTAGAATATCATCACTGATCGGCGAATATGGCGCACCAGTAGATAATTTATAAATGAATTCAGCAATGGCCAAACCTTTCTTACTCTAGGGTGTGACAAATTTGAGATCAAATTCTGGAAGAATGATGATACAATTAGCATACTTCCCATTGATGATCCATCAACTCAACAAGAAGTACATGGGGTTGGAATTAATCATGACTCTAGTGGTATGCATAAGGATATCATGAAGAAGTTTTTGAATAGATAACATGACAACCAACACCAAATTTTCTTCATATGAATAGGACATAGGGGTACCATTGAGGTTTTTACTGACATAATATATGACATGCTCATTTCTATTAACAAATTCCTGTATGAGGACACCAGCGACAGAATAGGTGGAACTTGAGATGTACAAAACAAATTCCCTTTCAAAGTCAAGTTGACTAATCAAGCGAGCAAAAGTGAGAGCATGTTTAAGGGAATCAAGATTCTATTGATATTGGTCATCCCAAACGAATGGAATGGTAGATTGAAGGATTCTAAGGAACCCATGTGCAATGGTGGCATAATTAGGAACAAAAATACTAAGAAAGTTGGGTTTTCCTTGAAGGCTTTGTAACTCGCATAGGGTACGAGGAGGTGGAAATTTGAGAAAGCCTTGAACTTTGAGAGGGTCAAGCCTTATACCATATGTTTGGTCAATTTAATTATCTTAAATTCATTACATAAATTATTGACCGGATTTGGTAAACTTGTGAAGTGCAAGTGCACAATATATGTTAGAAGCCTCTTTTGTTGATTTATTTTAGTGGTGTGATGATTGGATTTGTAGAGATTACTTCTAAGGATTTGTTTATTCTTATGTTCCTAATGAAATTGATAAATTTAAATTACAACTAAGTTCTAAAAATGAACATAATTTATACTCTATAAAAAATTAAACAAACTTTCTCTTATTATGAAGAAATCTTAACTAATTTATTTGCTAGTCTCTAAAAAATCTTATTCTCTAACAGTCTTGTGCATGACGATAAAATCGAATTCTAGAAAAGGGAATTTATACATTTTTATGTTTTTGAAATGAAATGTTATGGCAATGAAACTTGTAAAGAAATCACTATAGCTCTTGAAAATAAATCACTCGTGAATGGAAAAGAACGCACTCATATATTAAAAGGAAATCACTCAATCACTAATGTTTTGAAAAGAAATCGCTCATTCTCTTGAAATAAACCACTCGTGAACTTGTAGAACTACTCTAAAATAAATCACTGCTGCTCTAGAAGTAAAACTATGAATCCTCTTCTATTTGACAATTCGAAAGGAAATATTGATGAATCTACATCAAATGATAAAAGAATACTTATGAAATAATCTACGTCAAATAACAAAATGAAATTATATAATTAACTACAACAAATGACAAATTGGAATTCTGGAAACAACTATGGAAAATGAAAAATTGGAATTCTGAAAATAACTACATCAAATGATAAAATGAAAACATGAAAACAACTACATTAAAAACATAAAATGCAGAACCTTCACTGTTTTCAGGGGCCCTCCACAAACATGTGGTAAAATATTTACTCCAACAGTTAGTTGTGCATCAATTCTTCAAGGTACTTCTTCATTAAAAATGAATGAAAAATAAAGTTTTAAAAGTTCACAATATGCTTCAGAAAATTAACCTCTCCTCTTTGTTTCAATGGAGTGTTTATATAGGGTTTTCAATGTAACTTCATGGAGATTCATATGGCTAAAGATCAAAACTGAATGGACACCTATTTTCCACGAATTTGATGAAGCACAGTCCATTCCAACCTTTGTTACTTGACTGGGTGTTTATTGACACATGGGCGCAATGTTTGCTCACGCAACTACAAAATAGGGCTCCAAAGAACCTGAAATATCTCTAAAATGGTAACGAATTTTGGAAACCTTATCATGAATAACTTAATTGGGCCCATTTTGAACAAAACCCATGTTTCTGTTTTGCGAGATTCTCTTTATTTTTCTCAAAACACGTGTTTGAAGTTGACTTGTCAAAACTTCTACGATTTTCCCTTGATCTTTTCCTAGAGGTCCACATGTGTGAGCTGGGTGGAATTTGACCAACAAAAATCCATATTGGAGCTTCTAAAAATAATGTCCTAAGTGTTGTATTTCAATCTAGAGTGGTGCTACTATCTCAACCATGGAGATAGCTGCAAAAACTTTAGAAACTTGAACTATCAAACTATCATTAGTAAAACCATGCATAATTATCTTTAATTCATTAAAAATAATAGAAATGATAATACTAAACCATGTAAACATGTATGTGGGAATTTGGTCCATTTATGAATAAATATGATTAAAAATAAAGACAATGGGTGAATGGAATGATGTGAAAATAGATGGTTTCATCAACAAAATTATGACAAATTGGAGGCTCAACATTCCCCCACACCAGAAATTTTGCACGTCCTCATGCAAACAAAGCATTGCAAATTTTCATAATCTAACCGGTTCCTTGTGTTCCATTATTCTGTCATTTCAACTAATCCTTGACCAAAGCTCCTAGAGAGTAATATTGACCCTTTCTCTCAATAAGATGCACTTTTCGCCAATGCTTCATTATTTATTATAGGCAACTTGTGTGAAAAGAAAGGATGTCCAAGTACTTGTCACTATTTTAATTGTGCTCAAATTTTTCAAGCCTTGGTAGAGTACCATATTGTGAAGAACACATCAAGACTTTTACTCCATCTATAGAATGTGCTTTCCATCCTTGTGAATTTCATCCCATTAGTATGGCTGGAAATGGTCATAGATTGTAGCCCATAATGATTATCTTCCTATCTTCCATGCATAGCAGCCAATCATATTTCAACAATGCTATCAAATAGTTTCTCTGAGAACTCACAAACTAATGAATGAAGAAGACTTCCTAATGTGAAGCTTTTGACAAGATGAGTTGAACATAACACAAAATAAGAGTTTTTGTTGAGGGTTATGCAACTTATCAAAGCCTAAAATATGCTTCCAAATGACTTCAAGAGTGTGTGAACAAAACCTTGTTGCAATCTTATTCTTCTTGTGGCTTTGTACTCATAATTTCTTGGTTTCCATTAAAAAAACTGAAGATGAGCAATATGACACATAATTTAAGTGCTCCATGTACTTTTTGATAATGTGCTACAAACATGTACCATGAAGTCAAGTTTTTCTATTTTTAAAATAATTCCTTTTCTCAATAACATCATGTTGATGGACCATTAAGGAAAACATGGATTAACAAGAAGAGAAAGTTTAAATAAGAGAATGGTGAAAGGATAGAAGAACATCATTATGACCATGGAAAAAAAAATTGAGATGATTGCATGGGTGGCAGAACTTTGTTGAGAAATAATCAATCATAACTTGTGGGATTCGTTGTTAAAAGGTATGACAAAACATAATGGGAGAAAAATTGGAACTACGTGTTTACAATAGCTTTTCATCAAAGTTTCTAGAATTTTTAACAAATTAAAAAGTTTAAGGCTCGTTTTACCTCAAGTTTACCTTTGTTAGGTAGAATTGACTCGGGATAGATTCAATGTTGACTAGGATAAATAGTAGTGGTTTTGGGGCACATGGTATTGTGCACCCATGGTTTTCAGCCCATGGTATTGCATGTAATGGAACCTATAAAATGCTGGAAAGACTTCATTGTAAGGCAGGCCTAGAGGTGAGCGGTGAAGGCTCACTTGGCCGGATTGGCCAGGGTTTTGTCCGATGTTTGATGAAATTTCATTGGTTGGGTTTTGCCCCAGATTTGGCGTTTTCTCAAATAAACATCTATGTTTATGTTTATGATTTTTTGTTGGATTTTTATGTTTATTCATCTCAATAAAGTTGTTTATTATTTATGTCGTAATTTCTAACAATTGGTATCGGAGCCAAGTTTAGCTTCAAAAGGGCGCTTTTGTAGCCAAGGTTTTTATTAGCATGTGAATGAAGAAATCAATGTAGCCTTTTGCAGATTTGTCCATACAGAGCATGGTGTTGCTAGGAAATAGGCAATATCCGATTGATTGATTCCATGGGGAATTCCATGGAGGATTGCTCGATGGAGAAAGAGGAAAATGGTGCTGCCATTGCCCAGATCTGGCAACTAGCAGTAATAAGAAGTTGGGATGTTGTCAAACCAAATTGTATTCTTAGTGTGTTGCACAAGGAAAGTAGTGTGATTCTTAATGACAAAATAAGCACGTGGTTGTGTTGATCGTTCCACCTAGTTGGATCTGTGTGAAACATGTGTAGAGATTCATGCAGGTTAGATCGGTGGCCATAGAGACTGAGCAAGGTCATGGAAGTCGCTTGAGGGCAGTGAATACAATGCCAAGAGCAATGGATATGGTGGTGGGGCAAGTTTTGAGGAGCCTGATGTGGAATCAAAGCCACAATAATGCCCAAATCAGAGATGTTATAGCGGAGAAAGAGAATTTATGGATGGAAAATGTGTTGTAGTGCTGATGACCTGCGTAGGAGAAGATGCAGTGGGTCGCAAGGTTGAGTAGCCAATAGGATAGTCTTCAAGTCAAATTTTGTGTTCATATTTCCAAAGTGGTTGTTCTTTTGAGGTAGGAAGGTCTAGAGATCTGGTTATTGTTGCAGGAAGAAATAAAGTATCCGCATCAAAGAAAGGGTGCAGAGGGAGCATTGGAAACAAGCTCAAGATGTCACTGGGTCTCCCAGTGGTTGTCACGACAAACTACAAAGATAAAACCAGTGCCAAGATACCTTGTTGCTGCTATGTGTAGCATTTGTGGAGATAACAATTCTAGTTATTGCTGGTGGCAACCATTGAGTTAGTGCAATGTTCATGGAATTGTCGAATAAACTCTAAAAAAAAAAAATTGATGTGGACATGGTGGTTGAGGACTGGTAGCAAACTACAAAGGACTTAGCATGCAGGATAGTGGGATCATGGCTCAGGTATGAGTGACTAAATTATATGGCTACATATATTATAATCAGCCACCGTGGTTGGAATTGTTATCAAAGCTCTCAGGAATCATGTTGTGCAGATCTTACATGAAGGAGTTAATGGAGGCTTTGTAAGCCATACAGATAGAAACTCGAATCCGAAACCTCATTAGTGTCTCTCGTATAGGGGCATGAAAGAAAATAATAATAATAATAATAATAAGAAACTATTTGTGGTAGTAGAGTTAGCGGGGATTGTGGGTTCAACATTCTCTTAGCTGAAATATGCATGGACGCTGAATAGATTGGACTCGTGACATGAGTTAAGAGATCATAGCGCTGAAGAGATGCAGAGCAGAGGCTATGGAAAGGCTTATGAAAAATTAATGGCTTTTATTGAAGTTGGTGGGTAGATTCATGTACAACTATGATGTCCTCTTTGGAGAGGACATCATGAAGGTAGAGAATGATCATACAAAGAATAGCAAAACTGAAAAAAATAAAATAAAAAAATATTATTATAATGGAGTTAATTTATTAAATGTAAATGGGAATACTGTTGTAAGACCTGGTATGGCATGTGTACCTCTGGGTAATCACTGGTAAAGTCTAGGTTAGATCTAGGTGATAGAGGGGATATCAAGTTAACAATTACCCTGGGTAAAAATTTGAGGGGGGAAGAGCTAGAGTGAGCAGGGTTGTCTCACTTAGCAATTTTGGCTGGATTTAGTCAAGAAACCCCAAGTCAAGTTTAAGGGGGGCATTGTTAGGTAAACTTGACTCGGGACAGAGTCAATGTTTACTAGGATAAATAGTAGTGGTTTTCGGGCACATGGTATTGTGCACCCATGGTTTTCAGCCCATGGTATTGCATGTAATGGAGCCTATAAAAGGCTGGGAAGACTTCATTGTAAGGCAGGCCTAGAGGTGAGCGGGGAAGGCTCACTTGGCCGGATTGGCCATGGTTTTGGCCAATGATTAATGAAATTTCATTGGTTGGGTTTTGCCCCGGATTTGGGGTTTTCCCGAATAAACATGTATGTTTATGATTTGTTGTTGGATTTTTATGTTTATTCATCTCAGTAAAGTTGTTTATTATTTCTGCCATAATTTCTAACAACCTTTTGGAATTAGAGAATAGAATACGATCTGATGACTAATTTTTTGTTGATTTGGCTTAGGTACTCTGCTCCATGGTGCATTGACCTCTACCAGTGGCCTTGCTCCACAAAATGTATCTTTTTCAAGTAGCAGATTTGTTTTTCCAATTCCTCTCACATGGTAAATGAGATCCTTCTAAAATTTTCTGAGGTTGTTACTATTAATATTATGCATCTTCCCACAAATATCTCAGCCAATGGGTGCATGGATGTTGAGAAAAATGAGAAATGTTTGTAGGTGAATGTGGCCAATTTATTGAAAAATACACACAGAAATTTTCTAAATGTTTCAATGTTAAATTACCCTACCTCGATGCATTTACTATAAAAATTTCAAGACCAATGGATGCACGGTTGGAAAATTATGATCAAATAAATTTATGCCCTGTTTCACCTTTCACGCTGCCCAATGTTGCAACAAAAACATATGCCACGAACTTATTTTAAGGCCAAAATGAGTGATTCAAAAGAGAAACCATGTAATTTTACCTTTTCTACTTCCACATGCCTTCAAAATCCCATTTTTATGAAGAAAAGATGTTGTTGTGAAAAAATACCGAAATCTACCCTAATCTGTCCAAAATGGTGAAAAATGAAAACCCACCTTTAAAACCCGTTGAAAAGTCCTGGAAAATTTCACTTTTTTTTACTTATTCCCGTGAAATACTTAATTTATCATATTCTGAGAAAACCCAGAAGCTCAGAATTTTTATTTCTACTCCAATCACTTGCAATATTTCTGCCAAAATTGCCTCTGGAAAAAAACTGCTACAACAAAAACAGGTTGCTACAGCAATAGCTGCAGAAACTGCAACTTTCCGCAGTAGTTGCCAAAAATGTCAATTTTTGCATAAAAAAAATTTCTCCGAGTTTGAACTGCTGATTTGGATTATGTACTGCATGGTGAAGTAGAAACCATGAAACATACTTCATATTGGCTGAAATAGGCCCAAATTTATTGTTTTGCTTGAAAATGAAAAAGAATGAAAAAGTGTAATAATGGTGTCATCATGTTGTTGTTGAATGAAAAAAAACATATGAACATGCTACTATAAGAAACCAATAAAATGCATTGTTGCAAATTGTTGTTGATTCAATAAAACCATTAGTCTTCATCAAAGCCAAAATTCATGGTACAATTCTTACCATGCGAATGAATGTGTCGAAGTCGAGCATAGGAAGAAATCATTGGATTACCGATCAATAATGAAAATTGTTAATCAATGCTAGACAACTCACGGATAATGTAAATGAGTGTCAAGGTACCTGAGTGAATCTTGACAGGGACGAATGAATGTGTTGAAGTCGAGTCACCTGCAAGATCTGACAATCAAGAGACATTATTGTATTCTCATTGTTGTCAACGAGGAGGCTTGCCATTGATGTATGCAAGTTCCAAGGCACTCCAATTAATATTTGATCTTGATCCCAAATAAGGTGTTGAGGTTGATGGGACAAGATCTATTGGAAGGTGTACCTTAAGGAATTCCACATCATCCAACTCGAGCATAGAACCAAAAATGATTTAAAGAACCATAATAAAATATTGAAACCATCATGAAATTATAGAAATTGTTGTGAAATTTTCTCACCATTTTCTTGGTTTTCAAGAAAATCTCATGTCCAATTGTGCCAGCAAGCTGGTTTTCACAATAGGACTTATTTTTCTCTTTAATTTTTATTTTTATTTTTTATATGTCCTACTCTACCTCGAAAAAAAATCTTGTTCAAGTATACGAACACTTCCAATGGAACCATGTCTGTATCAAGATGATAGATAAACTCATATGCAGGTTTGAAATATACTCTTTGATATGTACCAGTATATGAGAAACCAATTGCCTTGATTGAGATGATGTTAAAAGATGTTGAAGAATTGACCATTGGGATCCGATGACTTCCCTGAACCAAGATTCAATGTAATCTTGTATTCCTTGGCTTCCTGATATCATGTCATGCAAGTCTTCAGAGATGTGATCTTCATTCATATAATCTGGTGATATGCATGCGAGAAACTTTTCAATCTCAGGTTCCAACAACTTCTCTTTATCAACAGGCATCCATGAATCTTGGACCTTATCTAAATCTTCTTCTTCTGTTTTTTGTTCTTCAATGGCAACTGGTGAATCATTTTTCAATAACTCAAAATTTTAAGTGGATTGAGGTGTTTTATTGTTGGGGATTCGAAATGGTTGTGCAAGTAGTGGAGTGGGAATGGATATTTGTGGTGCTTGTGTGGTTGGTAGTAGGAAAGGTTGTATTGAGGTCGACTGATGGTAAAATTGACGTTGTGGTGGAGGTGAATGGTATTGATAACATTGATATTGGTATTTAGGATAAAGAGGGAAATATTGAGGATATGGTGGATTTACTTTGTAGGGCCTTTGCCAACTTTGTTTCCAAGATTGGTTTTGAGGTTGAGATTGAGATGGTCAAGGTTTCCAAGGTTGGTTTTGAGGTTGGGATTGAGATGTCCATGGTTGCCAAGGCAAGGGTGCTTGCCAATTACTTTGAGATTGTTGTGCATAACCTTGACACTGTGCAGAAGGATATTGCATCATATTGGTTTGATGAGGCTACCATAGTCCTCTTAGAGCTACATAACATAGTTGCTCTTTTTCTTGATTCACTCCATTATCATTTTGGTAAACTGCCATCAACCTTGGTAATGATGGGAAATCTTCAGTAGTATGTGATCCTGCACAAATTTTACAAATTTTAATGTTATCAAGTGGACATTCATGCAAAAAATGTTTCTTTGTACATTTAGGAAAAAATAAAGCAACACTTTCAACTTTTTGCTTGTTTTTCATTCTTAACATGTAATTTTGTTCATTTAAATTACCAAGAATGTTTAGCAAATTTTCAAGTTCAGTTTGACTTACAAATCATGATGCTAACTTACTTACTCTTGCCATATATGGATCTTGAGGGGATCTTACATACTTTACTTTTCCTCTTGATATGTTCTTGCATAGTTCACAAATCTCTTGAAATGACAATTGATATACATCTCATTTTCCCACTAGATTAAGATATCAATCCATTCATCCTTTATAGAATTTAGTAGGAGAGTTTTTAATGTGTCGGATCCTAAATTATGCAATTTAGATATTTTGATATTATAAGTAAATCTCTCCACTAAATCTTCTAGGCTTTTATCCTCTTTTTGGTTCATTTTAAAGACTTCATTTATAAGTTGATAGTGTATGCAATAATCTTTATATTTTTCCAAAAATAATCTTTTCATATCATCCCATGTCTTTATAGAATTTGTTCCTAAATTCATGAACCATATAAGAGCTCTATCCATCAATGTTTCCAGAAACAAATTCAATTTTTGAATCTATAATGAGTATCCATAATATCTACAAATTATTTCAAATTCAAAAAGAAATAATTTAGGAAGTAGAGTTGGAGGGATGCTCTTCATATGACCATTGACATCAGTTTCTTGAATGGGAAATCTAAAAGGATCTTTCTCCTTTTCATCATCTTCATCCATTTCTTCAACCTCCTTTGTCACATCTTCTTCTACTTGTAAAAATAAGAATTCATGTTGTGGATTTGTGGCTCTTACTGTACCACGTGATATAGTGGGTGTGGTAGGTGATTGAAGTTTTGTTTTTTTTGTTTTCTTTATTTTTTTTTAATTGAAAGAAAAAATCTCCTATCTACACTTCCTTGGAAATGACGCCAAAATGTTTGGCCAATTTAATTGTCTTAAATTGATTACATAAATTATCGACCGGAGTTGGTAAAATTGTGAAGTGCAAGTGCACAATATATGCTAGAAGCCTCTTTTATTCATTTGTTTTATTGGTGTGATGATTGGATTTGTAGAGATTACTTCTAAGGATGCTTTTATTCTTATGTTCCTAATGAAATTGATAAATTTAAATTACAACTAAGTTCTAAAAATCAACATGCTTTCTACTCTGTAAAAACTGAAACAAACTTTCTCTATCTTATGAATAAATCTTAACTAATTTATTTGTTAGTCTCCAAAATTATTATTCTCTAACATTCTAGTGCATGAAGATAAAATCGAATTCCGAAAAAGGGAATTTATACATTTTTACGTTTTTGAAATGAAATGTTATGGCAATGAAACTTGTAAAGAAATCACTATAGCTCTTGAAAACAAATCACTCATGAACGGAAACGAACGCACTCATATGCTGAAATGAAATCACTCAATTACTAATGTTTTGAAAAGAAATCACTCATGATCTTTAAATAAACCACTTGTGAACTGGTAAAACTACTCTAAAATAAATCACTGCTGCTCTAGAAGTAAAAATATGAATCCTATGCAATTTGACATTTCGAAAGGAAAGATTGATGAATCTACATCAAATGATAAAAGAAGACTTATGAAAGCATCTACATCAAATAACAAAATGAAATTCTGGAAGTAACTACAACAAATGAAAAATTGGAATTCTGGAAACAACTATGGCAAATGACAAATTGGAATTCTAAAAATAACTACATCAAATGATAAAATGAAAACATGAAAACAACTACATCAAAAACATAAAATGTAGAACCTTCACTGTTTGCAGGGGCCCTCCACAAACAGGCGGTCAAATCTTTACTCCAATAGCTAGTTGTGCATCAATTCTTCAAGGTACTTCTTCATTAAAAAGGAATGAAACACAAAGTTTTAAAACTTCACAATATGCTTCAGAAAATAAACCTCTCCTCTTTGTTTCAATGGAGTGTTTATATAGGGGTTGAAATGTAACTTCATGGAGATTCATATGGATAAAGATCATAAATGAATGGAAACCTATTTTCCACGAATTTGATGAATCATAGTCCATTCCAACCTCTGTTTACTTACTAGGCGTTTATTGACACATGCGCACAATGTTTGCTCATGCAACTTCAAAATAGGGCTCCAAAGAACCTGAAATATATTCCAAATGGTAATGAATTCAGGAGTGTTGTTTATACAAAACTTAATTGGGCCTATTATGAACAAAACCCGTGTTTTAATTTTGCAAGATTCACTTCAGTTTGCTCGGAAAACGCATTTGAAGTTGACTAGTCAAAACTACTGTGATTTTCCCTTGATCTTTTCTTGCAAGTCCACATGTGTGAGCTGGGTGGAATTTGACCAACAAAAATCAATATTGGAGCTTCTAGAAACAATTTACAAGTGTTGGATCTCATTCTAGAGTGGTGCTACTACCTCAACCATGGAGACAGCTGCGGAAATTGTAGAAACTTGAACTATCAAACTATCATTAGTAAAACCATGCATAATTCTCTTTAATACATTAAAAATAATAGATATAATAATAATAAACCATGTAAACATGTATAAAGAAATTTGGTGCATTTGTGAAGAAATATGGTTAAAAATTATGACAATGGGTGAATGGAATGATGCGAAAATGGATGGTTTCATCAATAAAATTATGAGAAATTGGAGGCTCAACACCATCCTTGTACATGATGAAGCCCAAAAAATGACTAACTTGAATTCAAAAGACACACTTAAGTGGGTAAGGGTGGATATTATACTTGCCACATCGGAGAAAAATGGTATGCAAATCATTAATGTGTTGTGCTCGAAGTGTAGAAGGAGTAGTGAGGTCGTCAAGGTAAGGAAAGATAATATGAGCCAATTCATGAAAGTAATAAGACATGGCCCACTGAAATTTGGCCCCATCATTATTTAAACTGAAAGGCATGACCCTATAGGAAAAAGTTCCCCACAAAATAATGAATGCATTTTTAAGCTGATCAACACGATAGATAGTTATCTGGTTATATCCAAAGAATCCATCCATAAAGGAAAGAATCTCATGCCATGCACACTCAACAATGATTTGGTCAATAAATTGTGTGGGGAAGTTTTCTTTGGGACAATATTTGTTCAGGTCATGAAATTCAGTGCAAACACGAATGGTCCCTTGTTTCTTAAGAACGGGAACATGATTTTACACCCATGTGGTGTATTCAATGGGATAGATAAAACTGGCATGCTTGAGCTTATCGATTTCGGCTTCAATAGCCTCATGTTTGGAAGCATTGATGGGTCTCAAATTTTGATGGACAGGAATGGCTTCAGGCCATGTGTCTATATAGTGCTAAAAAAAGGCGGGATCAAGTCTAGGAATTTCAGGATAAGACCATGTGAAAAAAATCCCAGAATTCTTTGAATAACTTGGTGTAAGCATTAATTTATTTCGGGGTATAATATGCCCCCAAGGTGATATTTTCTTCGATTCCTTGTTTATTCGAAATGCTAATTTTATTGGTAGGAGAGATATTGGCCATGTTTCCTTCTTCAAAAGAATATGGCTTAGGGATGGGATTTCCAAACCAATCGAATTTACCATGGATGAAGTCTTTCGAATCTACAACATATTGGTCATTAGTCTGTTGTTGAAGGAAATATGCACGATGGTGCATATATTCCCAAGGATAATCAAGCATGGTAATGGCTTCTATTATCTCTTCATCTGAATGGAAGATGGGTGTAGTGGAGGAAGAGAGACCACTTGATTTGGAGGGTCTACTTGAATTATCGTCATGAGAAAAGGTTCACATGTGCATCGATAATAGGAGGGTATGAATGAATAGTAGATGGAAAATCTACTGATGCTGAGACCTGGATATTTGAATAAGGAGGTTCAACCGAATTAGTATGGAGAACTCCAAAAGAGTCTCCAGATGAGGCTCCCATGGATGAAGACAAGTAGACAATGGTATCAATGTTATTGGTCATCTTAGCATCAGGAGGAGGAATCATAATGTGTTGTTCTCGTTTTGGCTCAATAATGGTTCCATAATCTATAGGTAAAGAAGTAGTGGGTTCATTACAAGCGAACTCTATTTCACAAAGTTCCTAACAGGTACCGTGAAAATCTTCAAGACGAGGACAGTGATGAGAATAGTGACCAAATTTGTCACATAAAGCACAAGGGTGATTTATGTGTAATGATTTTTTTTCTTGGTAAACTTAGGTAAGGTAACATGGACCTCTGTGATGTTAGAGTTATGAAACATATCATCCACCACCTCTTTGAGATGAGGGAGTTCAAGACAATTATTAGTATCACACCCAACAACATCACACAAAGCGCACAGAGGTGTTGAATTTGGAAGCTTAGGAGGAACTGGAATTGTTTGGGGTGCTTTTTCTTTAGTTCCATTTTTCCTGGGCTTTGCACCCCTCACTAGATAATTTCACAATAGGTGTAGGTGCCTACTGACGTTGCTATGGAATTGAATCAAAAGAAGGGGAAGGTACAACCAGTTGCAGCAGGGTAAAATTTCTTTAAGTTTTAAGGTGATCAGGTGGAGTGTTTGCAGGGGGATCAATGTACCAAATGGGATCCCCATAGTAATTTTTGCTAAATTCAATGTAGCCATGATAGGGACAAAGAACATTCATGGTGGTGGAAATAAGAAAGCTATCTAACTCAAAGGATAATGGCTTAGTGGAACTACTCCTAGATGGTTAAGGCCTAGAGGAACTACTCCTAGTTGAAATGTATTAGGATAGACACCAACAGAAAGAGGTGGTCCTTGAGGAATTATACCTATATTTTGGGTTGAGATGGTTACAAGCAACAGGTCGTGAGGGTGCTCACTGTAAGACAAATGTACTGGACGAATTCTGAGCAGACCGCAATGCTTACATAATGCAAACATTGGAAGAAATGGGCTCAGAAGGGGTGGGTAGTGGAACATAGTAGACACAAAGCAAAGAAAAATATTTAAAGACTCCTAGAGATACATTGGTGAGGGACGAGACTGTCATATCATAAGTCATGGATGAAATGTTTTTTTGAGGAGAAGCTTGTTCCTTTAGATCATAGTAAGCCAGTTGATCGAATATAACGATCTTCCTTTATGGGGAAATAACATCTTACGAAAAACTGCAGATGCAACAACTGACATGGCATAGTTGTAACTACAACCCAGAAGGATGTTGTAATCTAGTGGGGAATCGATGACTTCAATATCAATGAAGACCGTCTTGTCAAAAATAGTGATAGGAGAGTTGAGAAGTAAGCCAAGCGACTGATATGGATGACCATCCCATGCATAAAAGTGTTGGTGGATGGGGTCATGTCTGGTAATTTAATTTGTTTCCAATCACTAACAGCCATAACGCAAGTGGAGGCACCTTCGTCAATGATAAATCATTGTACAATGGTGTTTCTTATTGAGATGGTTATTTTAAAAGAAACAGATGAAGGAAGCGGAGAATGTTTAGATTGGTCAATGTTAGAGATGATCATGCGATCATCTGAATGATCCATAATGCCCAAGGCATTAAGTAGAGCTTTTCATTGGGATGGGCATGACTAGAGAAATTCCAACATTTACATGGTGGTAGGATACTATGCCAGTCATCTACTATGTTGTATGTATGGGCGACTTTGGCTAAAGAAACATTATGATTTAATGGTCCTTTGGGGATATTGGTAATAACCTATTCCTTAGGCTGAGGGATCTGTAAGGTACCATCTGATAAGGAAATGGAATTTGTGGAAACTTTTGGTTGGGACTCAGTCCCAGAATTAGAGGGTGCCTTATCAGATTGGAATGAACGAGTCTGAAGGTTTACATGTTCAGTGTTGACGACCTCAGAATTCATCATGATATTCTGAAAATCAGTGGATCCAGATTGTGAAGTTTGAGGTGTTGCCTGAACTTGTGTGGTTTGGGAAGCTATGTATCCTTAGTAAGGAAATGGGTTGATAAGCACTGTCTGTTGAGATTAAGAAGGGGCCAGAGGAAGTTGATTCGTGTGTTTTTTACCTCTAGAAGTACTTGCTTGGGCTTACCATGCTTGATGCATCTGTGGTAAAAGGGTAAAATCATGAGTGTAATGGTCATATACGCCGCAACATGCACAAGGGGTATTCATACAAATAGCCTTGTTCTTCTTGGGATGTCCACCCTATTGTTGGGTTACGAGATTAGGTTGATTGCCCTGAGGTTGATTAGGTGGAAGACCATGGTTACCCTCATGAACTTGGGATGGTTGATTCTTATAACCTTTCCCCTTATTTTTCTTCTTGGTGTTGGGGGGAATTGGTTGTGCTTTTTTGAGCATACACTTGACCTTGAGGAGGAGGTGGATGTTGTGGCAGAGGTTGACGAGGCATGGGAGGTTGAGGCGCTTATGCCGAAGGGGTTGGAGTGCTAGGAATTGCATAAGGAACATATGGAGGAGGGGTAACATTTGAATGAACGGGTTGATAAATAACTGACCTTGGCATCTGATGATGCAAGTGGGGATTGTTAGAACTCCATAATTTTTTAAGGTTATGAAAGAAACATAGAGGTAACCAAATAACCACTTTGGAAGCTAGCATCTAGCCCTTCCAGATTCAGAGAGATATCTCTCTTTAATATTTAGCTTTGTTTTCTTTGTAGGATTTTAGGGCAGATGTGAAAATTCAGAGTTTTATTTTTAAAATGGTTTGGTACGGTAAGGGAAAGCCATTGGAAAATGGATTCAATTAAGTTTCAAGTTGATCAATTGCAGTAGTGACAGATAAGTTTAACATGGAAAAGCAGGCAAACTTATTAGATCTTATCCTTTGTGATATGGTAAATATGGAAATTTTAAGGATCCATTAAACATAGAGCAATTAAGAATTATAGTGTTTAATTTCAGTTGAAAAAATTAACTTTGTTAAGAATCCAGAATTGAGTGTACCTAAACAAATTTAGATTCTTATTTTTCTTTGAAAAAACTAGATAAGAGAAACATATGAATTGATAGAGAAAAAAAACACATTAACAAGATAAGATAACATCACCAACAAATCTGACACAGGAATCCTAAAAAATCTTTTTTTATTACTGAAATTTGTCCACTTGAACTCAAGGAACAACTTTACATTCAACATTCTATTTCTTTGTACAAGTACCAACCAATATTACTTCGGATTATGAAGTATTTATACAAAATTATCAAAAAATATCTGGAGTGAAAACCTCAAGATCTTTTACAAAATATCCTAAACTATTTGTAAAAATAGAACAAAAATATAGGACATCTAATCTGTTGAAGCTCCCTGTCACTATATTTGAGGATTTTTGGTGATAAGGAAGATCAAGTCAAATTTGATAGCAAGTCTAATTTGATGAGGTGGTATCCAAGTCACTAAGTGTCCATGAGATTTTTCCTCGGGAAATTCTGAAAAATAGGGTCCAGTAATACCTTTTAATATCTCAATCCATTATATTTTTGAAAAAATTGAGAGAGGTTTCTGTAGATGAAAATGTTACCAACAAAAACCTCCCTTTATTTACAATTCATTTCCACCTATTTGAAACCCGAATTTTAAAACAGTGTCTAGAATAGAAAATTTATCGAAAATATGCCTTCAAAGATTCATTCGATTCTCCAAAACCATAATATATGATGAAAAACTGAGAGAGGTTGATTTAAATGGGTTCGTTATGGGAGAAAACCTCTTCTTTTTTTGAGAAATTCATTTTCATTTTTTTTAAACCATGCTCGATATTACTATGTTGTATAGGAGAAAAAACATAATTTTAACTGACCATTTTCCAACTCGGTGCTGACTTTAATTTCCAATGTTCAATGTTGATTTGGTGGGAGTGGGATGAAATATATATATGATGTATAGGTGGGGAATGATGTGGAGGCACAATTTTGGCAGAAATAATTGACGTGTGAGCACAAGAATGGATCAGTAAGCAGGAGCGGGAACGCAGATTTTGGAGGAGAGAGGGGGGGGTGGTTGGGTTGTAACCGGTTTTAGGTGGGGGGGTTTGCAAAGTGATGAGAAGTGACCATGTAGGTGATTTATTCTTCCTTTTCACACACACACACCCCCCCCCCCCCCCCCCCGGACGATTAAACAATGGAGGGACTTGGGGGATTCGGGGCAGCATAACCATTGTTGATATGGGCAGGCTAAATTGGGCGCATAAAAAGGTGCACCAATATTATTACATATAACCAATGTGTCACATCAAAAAAAATTATTACAATTATGATAATATCCATTTAAATGTTGTGATTAAATAATCTAAACCTACTTAATTATCCTCTAGTGTTGCATTTTGATTTGCAAGACTATTTTTTCATTCTTGGAAATAATTTGCAGAATAAAACATTATTTACAATATAATCATATGAAAATCAACAAAAAATCATCAATTTATCCTATGAATCATATGACCCTAACAAAGCCTCTAATGGGGATGGCATCCTCCTTGTGAGGTGCCAAAGAACACCGTAGATTAGTAGTCTGATCCATTGGGCTAATCTAAAGCCTGCAACATGCTCTGCCATGAAACCACTGCAACTAAAAAAAAATTGATAATATTTAATAATCCTTAAACTAAATCAAATCCATTCTTTAAACTGAAACCTGAACCATATACTGAAAACTAAAAAAATTTGCTACAAACTGGAATTGAAAAGAATGCTCAAAGTGTGGAGCTTATTTATCTCACCTACTCAATCTAATATGCTAAAATGATTGCAATATCAAGTAATAAAAAATTCCCAATGTAACCATTCAAGCAAATGGATATAAACTGAATTATTCTCATACTTCTCATGAGAAGATAGAAAATATATGATACTGGCAACCCAAACTACCACTAAAACTGTTGACCATAATCCACAAACATAAGAACAATCATTTTCCTTGATGACCACAATATATTGGCCAGAGGATCTTGAAAAACATGGAAAGTTACATTTAGTTGATCTGCAAAAGGACTGCTTTCTAAGGGAAAGGGAGTAATTTGTTCATCAATCTTAACAGCTTCATTTGAAACAACCAATTCATCCACAATAGTAACATCCATAGGTTTTTGGACAATGTGTTCTTCTTCATTAAAATCTTCATTAGATTAAACTGGAGGAAAATTTTGAATTGAGGTAGCCACATCTTGAATAACAAAAAGTTCTATACCCACGGGGTCTAAAACAATCTGATCTTCAAAAAATTTTGCATTAAGTTTAAAGGAACAAACTTGCTACATATTATTTCTGAAAATAATGGATGGATCATGGTTTTCTTGAGTTCCTATGCTAGCAAACTCTAAATTCTAATTTTCATAATTTTTTTCCTGAGTTAAAAAAGCAGAAGAAGAAGGAAATGCAAGGCAACTAGAATGATCATTTGTATTTCTAAAAATATGAAAAGGTTGCTACAAACTATCATCTGTAAGCTTTGTTTCTTCATTACAACTGGGCTTCTTGTTCTCTCGTTCTTATGAAATGTATAGAGGCTATGAAATGTCATCAACAAGTTCATGTGAAATTAAGTCATTGAAATGCAAATTTGCTTCATTTCCAATCATGGGCGAAATAACTGCTTGCTGAAAATTTTCTTCAGTTCCATAGAAACCAACTTCTTTGACTTATTCATGGTTGAAATGTCTCTCATGAATAACATCTATAATCTCATCATCCATAAATTTATCATCTTCATAGTAACCTACCAGGCTTTGAATAAAACTTTCAAAATGATCACAACAATTTTGAACCAACAACAAAGATGGATAATATTCTTTGTATTTCTCATAAAATACAATATGAAAATGCTTTAAAGAATATATACTAGCAGATGACAAATTTTCATACCAAGACCCGACATTTCCTTCCAAAGTAAGCATGAATGTCTTCATAAGGCAATATTCATGCCATTCAACCTAAAGCCTCCGTAAATGCATATGGAATTTGACAAGATGTCAAACAACATTATTGCATTTCTCATCTTTGAACTCTGGCAAGAATGATTTCCAAATTATGTGAGGCATGCGATGTGGAAAGCCATGGATACTAGATCTTTCCATAAGAGCATACCTGTGTTCTATTCTTGAACTCATCTTGAAAATAATCAACAATAATTGATGAAATTACTGACCATCACATAGTGGAATCAACATGAGTGTTCTACAATCTGGATGCTTTGAAATTGGAATTGCTATGAAAGCTTTGAACTCTGTATTTTTGAACATGGAGTCTCCAGGTGAAAGATTCAACCTTTCTGTATCTAGCTGTTGTCCACCATCAACAATCAAATCTGAACTTAATAGTATTTTTTGGGGAAAATGAAACCTTTCTTCCCCAGTATGGTCATCAGAATGTTAGCACTCCATAATTTATTAAGGTTGTGAAATAAACCCAAAGGTAACCAGAGAACCACTTTGGAAGTTGGGATCTAGCCCTTCCAACTTCAGAGAGGGGTCTCTCTTTAAGATTTAGTTGTGTTTGCTTTGTAGGATATTAGGCTAGATGTGAAAGTTCAGAGTTTGGTTTTTAAAAGGGTTTGGTTGGAACATCAAGGGAAATCCATTGGGCAATGAAGTCAATTAAGTTTCAATTTGATAAATTTCAGTAGTGATAGATAAGTTTAACAATGCAAGGTAGGAAGACTTATTAGAACTTATGAGCTTTGTGAAATGGTAAATATGGAAAGTTTAAGGATGCATTAAACATAGAGAAATTAAGAATTATAGTGTTTAATTTCAGTTGAAAACATTAAATTTTTTCAGAAGCCAGAATTGGGTGTACTTAAACAAATTCAGATTCTTATTTTTCTTTGAACAAAATAAATAAGAGAAACATATGAATTTACAGAGAAAAAAAAAACATTAACAAGAGAAGATAACATCACCAACAAGTCTAACATGGGAATCCTGAAAATATTTCTATATTACTGAAATTTGTCCACTTGAGCTCAAGGAACAAATTTACATTCAACGTTCTATTTCTTTGAACAAGTCCCAACCACTCTTACTTCGAATTATAAAGTATTTATACAAAATTATCAAAAAATATCTTCAGCGAAAACCTCAAGATATTTTACAAAATATCTTAAATTGTTTGTAAAAATAGAACAAAAATATCGGATATCTAAAATGTTGAAGTTCCCTGGCACTATCTTTGAGGATTTCTGGTGATAAGGAAGAGAAAGTTGAATTTGATAGCAAGTCTAATTTGATGAGGTGGCATCCAAGTCATTAACTCCATGAGCTTTTTCATCACAAAATTCTTAAAAATAGGGTCCAATGACCCCTCTAAATATCTCAATCCATGATATATGTGAAACAAATGAGAGACAAAAACCTCTTTTATTTTTTTAAAATTCATTTTCACATGTTCGGAAACTGCATTTTAAAAGAGTGGCTAAAACAGAAAATGTCTAGAATATATGACTTCAAAGATTCATTCGAATTTGCCAAACCATAATAGTTGTTAGAAAACTAAGAGAAGATTTTTTAAATGGGTTCGTTCTGGAAAAAAAATTCTTTTGGTTTTGAGAAATTATTTCTCATTTATTTTTAAACCATGCTTGAAATTATTGTGTTGTATAGGAAAAAAAACATAGTTTTAAATAACCATTTTCCAACTCGATGCTAACTTTAATTGCCAACGTTCATTGTTGATTTGGTGGGAGTGGGTTGAAATGGATATATGCGGTGGAGGCGGGGAATGATGTGGAGGCACACAGTTGGTGGAAATAATTAACATGTGAGCATGGGAGGAAGGCATGGGAATGGAGTGATTAGTGGGAGCGAGAAAGCGGATTTTTCGAAGGGGGGATGGTTTTGTAAGTAGTTTTAAGCGTAGGTGGGGGAGGGGGTGTTGCGAAGTGATGATAAGTTGCCATGAAGATTATTGATTCTTCCTTTTCGCTTCCCCCTGACAATTGAAGAATGGATGGGATTGTGGGGTGTGGGTGGCATAACCATCGTTGATCTGCGTGGGCCAAGTTGGGCCCATAAAAAGGTGTGCCAATGATATTACATATAGCTAAAATGCCACATTGAAAAATTTTATTTAAATTATGATAATCACCATTTAAATGTCATGATTAACTAATCTAAACCTACTTAATTATCCTCAAGTGATTCATTTTGATTTACAATCCTATTTTTTATTCATTGGAAATAATTTGTAGAATAAAAATTATTTACAATATCATCATATGAAAATCAACATACAATCATAAATTTATCCTATGAATCATAGGACTCTAACAAGGATATGGGTATGGCGTGCTTTGACCTAGACAATAGTTTCCTGGTGGAGGAGGATAATTGTAGGAGGTACTGGTCCCCCCTAGGGTTAACCATAAATCATCTAAGGGAGAGCATATGGTTTCTGATAAGGGTGCGAAAGAGATCCAACGATACTGTCAGCGACATGAGATGCCCCCAGTGCATTGACACCACTATGTTTAGGGAGGTCTAGTAGAATGGTATAAAGATAACTAGATTGGGCATAGATCAAGTCATACTTTAAGGATATTTGGAGCGCATCTTCCTCTGTCTGAGGTAAGTGTGACATGACATCCTTAACTATGGGGGCCAACAACGATCTAAGAAACCAATCAATATAGACATGATCTTCAAAAGCAAGAGCCCTATAGGTTCTCCTCCTTCTACACCATTCATGGACATGGTCAGAAAGGCAGGTGGCATAAGTTTGACGAAATGAAGTCAAGAGTTTGGTTCTGGTGTAATAACAGAGCGGTAACTGAAAATATGATAAGAAATATTTGGCCAGAGGAACAAAAGTGGAATGAGAGGCACGAGGTTGGTTGACATACCACTTAGCCACAACTCCAATAAGCATGTGTTAGAATAAACAAATATGAATTGAGTCATTGGTAATGGAATTAGAGGAACACCACATGTGAAATGAGCGAACATGATTAGTGGCATCTTCTCAAGGATTTCCCTCAAACTTAGGAATATCTGAAGGAAGTTTAGTAGGTATAACTGTCCAACTTTGGTCATGGAGAATGGGATCATTGATAAGATTATTAAAATATGGGAGATCCAAACCAACCATAAAGGGTAGCAATGGAGTAGGAGTGACCGTACTGGTTGAGGTTCCGCTAGTGGTACTACCCGGGGTAGGACTCGAGGTACCACCTTGGTTTCCCACACTTGAAATGGTGCCTCACATGGTGACAATATGAGGTAGATAAGATGCAAAATAAAATGAATCAGTAGACTCAAAGTGAGAAGGACTCGATGGAGGGTTGGGAGGATTAATTTTCACCCGACGGGGAGGAGTAATACGTCCTAATGGGAAGTGAGGATGAAGACCTAAAATTCTTCATGACAAACACCTTGGTGTCACAATGATTTCAACACAAAGATAACATTAAAGGACTAAATAATGATAAGAAACACCAAAGTAACAAACAACAAGAAAACACCTAGTGTAGTGGTGCCAAGTGTAAATAAACTATATAACTATGCTACTCTAATACAAGAAAAACTATCATATCAAAATAAAAATGGCCTCTAGCCTAAAGGTGATCTAATTCCTAAACTAATCCTAAATATATTGTTTTAGATGGCCTTTCAAAGAGAAAGTTAGGGTAGAGAACCAATTGCTTCCCATAACCATTCCTATAAGGTGTTTTCCTAAGATTGGTCACTATGGTTAACTTCATCCAAAGGGGGTGGTCGAGTCTTGAGCTTCTTAGTAAATCAAATAATGCATGGAATTCCCTACCACGGATTGGGTTTCCCTGAGGAGAACAGCTCGCATGATGTCCTAGAATAACCCCCTCTGAATCGGGTTTCTGACACACTTCGGCTTTGACCGTGGGATGGTGAAGGATTTTAGGCTCCCTAAAAACTAAACTTTTAGGTCTCAATGTAAATGATCGATGGGTATTATTGGAAGCCTATCCCACCAATCCTACACCTAACTACACATATTGTTTGGCCTTGATGCCCAAGTGGGCTTAATTTGTGTGTTAGATTATTAAGTGCGGTGTTTAAAGTCTTGAATTTGCGATGTTAACCAAGTTCACATTCGCTTAAGGTGTGTATGTCTGTGAAAAAATGTGTTTATTGGATGGGTAAATTAAGCATGTTTTGTGATGTCATATGTTGTTGAAATAAAATGTTGAAATACTGTAAATAATGCTAAAATATGAAAAAATAAATAAACAACAAATCAAGAACAAAACCCACCCAAAGAAGGTTCTCAAACACCTAGGCAAAAAGAGGCAAACAAGCTACACCAAACACATGAAAAGGGCCTAGAAGATCTAATTTCAATGGGATTGGGATTTAAGGTTGTATGCTGCTGAAAATAGTGCAGAATAACAAAAAAAAAAAGAGGTGAGATCTACTACAAAGGATAGGTAAGAAGCTCAACAAAATAAGGATACTCAAGGGGATATTAGAGGGCAAGGACAAATTAAACTCAAAATGGAGTTATGAAAGCTAAAAAACCTATCCAAAGGGGTTGTAATTAAATGGATCAGGCCCTGAAACAATGGATGAAAGCACTCAAAACCCTAGAATCCTTACTTAGATGATCCCTTCCTAAAAAGGTGGAAGTATATTAGAAACCCAAAGGGGCTTGTTTATACCTCAAAAAAGAAAAACTAAGATAATCCAGGATTAGGAGGGATGAAATAGAGGTAAAAAAACCCAAAATAGTACTCTCAACAAACCTTGAAAATTTGAGAAAACATTCCCGGAAAAATCTGAAAACGCATTTTGTGACCCGTTTTTGAAGGAAAACATTGTTTTTAGGCTCAATAGGGAATTGTGCTCCTTAGAACGCACTTATGGGGCCGAAAACTATGTTTTGGTCTCTGCGTCTCTCAGACGACAGGTTTCAGAAGATGTTTTCATCTCCTTCTCGGCTGGTACCTATGGCCTGTGGAAAACACCAGTAACCGGAAATTTGATAGAATAATGCAAAGAAAGCAATAAATAGCAAAATGGAAGCTAAAAATAGCTGCAGAAAACCATGAAATTTCTGAAGCAAAAGTCACCTAGGAAGCTGAAGTTGTTACACCAGTGGAGTCATTATTTGTTACTATGAAATTCTTTTTAAGGTGTACCAAAAATACCTCATTTACGTTACGAGTGACTAGTGAGAATAGCAACACTTTTGGCTGCTCATACTTCAAATCTACAACGAATATGTGAGAAAACCTGCAAAAACAATGGATGTATGCAAATATAAAAGCATAAACAAAAAATATAAAACAGATGTAAAATCCCAATCTTGGAAAATCTTTAGAAAGAAAATAATTATATTAATGCACCTGGTGAAGGAGATTTACAGAAGGTCATAAGTCCCCCTCAATGGGATGGGTCCTTTGATGTCATCATCGCTTCAGAATTTAGATCTTAATCTCTCTCTCATGTGTGAATCCTAGAAAATGTAGAACTAAAAAATGGGAGCTCGAATGGTATGTGACAATAATAGTGACAATGATAATGATCATGGTGATAAATGAATGAAAACTCATCTTTTTTATATCAAAGTATTGGTTGATCTCGAAAATGATACCTAATATAATGCACTGCAGAAACCCCTCATACTTAGAATAATAAATATTATTGACCAAAACCTAGATCTAACTGCTTTGAATACTTTATTATATTTTTGGAGAGGGAAAAGATATTTAAAATGGTTAAATATATTTATTTAGAAATAATTAACAAATAAATTATTTATTAATTATTTCGTGACTAATAAGAAAAGTGTGAAAATGAAATAACTATTAAATAATGATTTAATCATTATTTCAACTATGGAAATATGGAATAATAAATCATTAATTATTCCTAGGTGATTTAGTCAAATGTGACAAGGAATATCTATTAAGAAATGATTTAATAACTATTCCTAGAGAAAATTAAATAAACAATGATTTATTTAATTATTCTCATGGGTTTTAATCGAAAATAACTTAATAAAAGTGGTTTATTAAATTATTTAATATAGTGAAAGTGATTTTACTATGGTAAAATTAAACTCACATGGTGTATTTCGATCCACCTAGTTAGGAACTGCTAGTGTTATCACTTTTTGGTGATAACACTAGGTCTTACAGACTTCTTGTTCCATGGTGGCCACATAATGAATCCATATATATGATGGACCTTAGACTCATCATGCTCCAAAATTTCAACTAAAAAATTACTATCAATTTCACTCAAATCCAACTTACCATAGGACCTTTACACTATGGAAATCCATGATAGTTCTAAAGGAGGATTCAAAGTGTTCCAAATTCCTATTTATTACTCTCATGTTTGTTTCTATCCAAAATAATAACTTTCCTATTTCTAATGATTACCCATTTTCCTTCTCTTCTAGCTTCATTTACCTTTTGAACTTTCTTCCTTGATTTGGCTTGGTCTTCCTGAATGAGGTCCTGATTTATAAACATCCCTATCCCTTTTAGGCCTGGAGTTTTACTAAATAGACCAATTTTTTTCTCACTACGGCTTACCATAACATAGAAGAGTCTATCTTTATGCTTGAGTATCTTTCACAACCTTCTTGCTTCTATGAGATAAGTTGTTTCAATTTGTGACTTGCATTTTAGTTCTTCTTTTACTATTTCTAATGTGTTCTCATTTTTTTTTCTCCTTTTGTACTAACTAATTATAATATTCAAGGGTTTTTTATTATGTTCATAATCTAATTCAATTAGCTTGTTCATTTCCTCTTTAATATGTTTGATGTCTAATTTATTATTTGTACTACTTAGAGTTGAATTTTTATTTATTTTTTCTTTTAACTCTTTAACCTCATCTTTTAAGGAACATTTTTCTTAAACCATTGATTTTTTTTGGTTTTCCATTTTCCTATATTTCACTATCTTCATTTCTAGAACCCTAATATTTCCTTTTCTAACAATTTGAATTTTTTGCCCATCATTGTAGCAAATTCTATTTATGTTCCATCTCTTTTTCTTCACTCCTTTTTTCTACTGCATCAATATGGCCATACAAAATTTCTAGTGTGACTTTACTTAGCCTCTCCTGGTAGTTTAAGGCTTTGAAATATGTGGTAAAGTGTTTATAGTTGAAATAAAAATAAAATAATATAAAAAGTAAAGAGAAATCAAAATGACAAAATGAACTTGTGCACTTGGATTATGAGCACCATAGTATGTTTAAGATGTTCTAGACACTACAAATATGAAATACCCGCCACAGACACGAATATCACTACGGGCATGAATATTATCAGTGAAGAGTTCAATGTTCACCCATGCCCAAAGAAAATAACTATAGAGTTTCTAACACATTCGAAGTGATGAATCATTATAGAGATTGAAGAGTTGAATGTGTCAAATGATCGTAGCAAATATAATAAAGAAAATAATCACAGCAAAGAATTAATATCTTATATCACTACATCCACCATTCCAATGGTAGTGTTCAAATGTAAGTCCTTGTCATCGCAAACACAAATATTTCACCACAAGCATGAATATAATTTCAATCTACAAGCACCATTCTAACCGCAAAGTTCAAATGTAAGCCCACCAGAATGAATCACCACAGGTATGAATTATAATTTCCAACACGAAGACATGAATCATCGTAGGCACATGACACTATAAGTCATCTTAATACCATATATTTGTACATATGTATGGGTATGGCATATATATATATATATATATATATATATATATATATCTCGTGAGTAATGAGTGTTTTTTTTAAAGAAAAATAAGTAATAAGTATTTATATAGTTGTTAACTAAA
Organism: Pinus albicaulis; assembly: GCA_034641835.2. Classification (NCBI taxonomy): domain Eukaryota; kingdom Viridiplantae; phylum Streptophyta; class Pinopsida; order Pinales; family Pinaceae; genus Pinus; species Pinus albicaulis. Next base: position 211,459,029 of record CM076584.1, on the reverse strand, counting down.
TTGAAAAATGAAGTTTTGAAATAACATGGTTATGAAAATGAATTATCATTATTTAAATTTCGTTTAATGTCACATGTATATTGAATATTTAAAAAAAAATATGTTTGCAATTTGATTTGTAATAACAATATTGTGATTGCACTGAGAGGCACAATCTATAGTCCAGTGTGACCCTTATGTCAAGTATGTCATGTCCAAAAAATAATTGCTAATGTCATCCAAAGCATTAACCTAATCTTTGATTTTATATATCTTGAAATTTAGATTAGATATAACTTTTTACACTTATTTACCTTGGATTTTCTTGGATCATAAATTTACCTTTAACAAAAAGAATTACCACATTGAATTTCCAAATTAAGTAAAATTTTAAACATCTTTACTCTTTACTAAAATCAATACCATTTCCTAAATTCAACACAAAGAATCAAAATCCAAAATATTTTAATATTTTTCTTAATTAAATATTTGTAAAATGAATCTTTAAAAAGAAAACCCATGTTGTATGGACAAATTAAAATCTTTAAATATATAAATATTTCCCCGTCAAAATTGCAATATTTCAAAATTTAAATAAATAAAAATCTAAATAAACTTGAGTAAAGCTTTGCGCCTCCAGAGATTTGATCCCTCTCGGCGCTTGATAGATCTAGAGTTAAGATGGATCTAGGCTGATATAAAAAATTAAATTGAATATATGTTTATTATTATTATTACTTTTTCATTGAGTAAAAATGATATTATTATTATTATTATTTTGATCTAACACTCCACTACAACATCTCTCCTATACTAAAGTGTAGAATACCTTATAATTCAAAAACTTATATCATATTAAAAGATAAATTAAAATTACAAAATATTTATCATATCCTAAGTTTTAATCTATTGTAAATCATTTCTAAGTTTGTATAGAGAACCTATCAATCCAAAAACCTATATCATATTAAAGGATATTTTATAATTATAAAATATTTATCATCTTATATTTTAGTACATTATCAATTATTTCTTCATATTTGTATATTATTCTAAATTTACATCATATTATAACTAGCAATTGCACCAAGAGGTGCAAAGGAATGCCGCAATGCGGTATATATGTAAGGGAAGTAATTTAATGAAAATAAAAAGTTTATGACGATATGGAATATTGGATTTTAAACTATGACTAAAATATTTCTGTGAAAATCACATCAAAATAGATTAGGTCAACGCGTTTCGAGTGTGGTTCATCAGCAGAACAAGATGGAAAATCTGATCAAGTAACCTCTTTAAATAGAAAGTATAGCTCCTACTATAAAAATTAATTTATTTTATTTTAAAAAGAGTAAACCAAATGATCAAAGTTTATAATTTGAATTTTAAATATTTATATTTATTTTAATAAAAATAATAATTATTAATTTAATATTATTAAATTTTAATTTATTTTTATTTTATTTTATTTATTTATTTTATTTTTATTTTTATTTTATTTTATTTTTTAATTAAAAATTTTATTTATCTATTTTATTTTTGTGCAACCTGGTAATCCCTCATCCTTACTGTAATTGGACCGGTGTTGAACCCTGTCTGTTGGAGTGGATTCGTTGAATTATATGTACTGGTGTATATATACAGTGGAGAGAAAATGGGGTTCTAATTCACGCAGTCGACTATGGCTTGAACCATCTAACTCGTATGAATTGAATAATTGTTAGTCTCGTGTAAGGAGTTCAATAAAAATCGAAGAAGACGCAAGCGATATAACCTCTACTGTCGAGTATGTTGATTTTTGTAAGGAGACCTCTGTGACTGAATCGAATTGAGTAAGTCTCCACACGCAGAGTCAATTGAGGCAACAGAATGAAGATTTTTTTTAAAAGCGCAAGGAATTGGTAGCTAACCATGCAAGAATGGAACCGTGAACGAAGGTAGAACCCTGTGTGAACAGTGGAACCGGTTTTGAGGGAGATAAACTGGTGGTTTTTCGTAGCTCCAAGGCTGGTAAGTGGAATCACGAAAAAAAATGCAATTCCATAGGACGTCTGACACGTGGCGATAACCGGTTTTCAAAAACCATTTACATCTCGTTTTTTTTTAACATTAAAGAGATAAAATATCACACTGCAAACTCTAATCAAATTTTATATTATGAATCAAAGAAAATACACACATATTTATACATAAAATAGTCTTAAGATAGGAACTCTATCTTGGACGCACAATAATGTGGTTGAGAGATTCTCTCAACCACACACTAAACTAGGAAAAACTATATTCTAGCTACTTCCTATTATGTAGGAACAGATTCCTCTATAAGAGATTTACAACCACAGACAAGTAGTAATTAGATATTTCTAACTCCCCCCCTTAATGACTACTTGTCGTGATAGAGATTCACAAAGTCTAGTTGTAATTCACAAAGTCTTGTTGTGGTCAAACATAACAAAGAATATGTCGACGTCCATATAAAGAAACAACCATCCACCGGAATGCATGGGTACCAACCGCTAGTCCTGTAAGATGTCCTTCGTATACATGATTATGCCGACCATTATCACTGCATATATGTACCTGTATCTACAAATCCACCACCATCGAGCGAATCACATGTGCAGAACCTCCAAACAAAGAGAGACCAGCGCCTTTCTAAGCCAAATATTCATATCCAAATAACAATCGCTAACAGTTGCGCTGATTGCGCCTTTCGACGCAACTATCAGATAGAAAAGTGTGCCGACCCTCTTATGCTCAGACACACCAATATGTGAGACCATGAGCCAGGTGTTACTGCAGTCCACCTGCTCGACCGAGCACAAAGCTCCTGTGAGCACAAAGCTCTCGTGTACACGCGGCCACAAAGGCACTTTTAGCCACAAAGGCGATACAGCCACAAAGGCTCTATAGATGGTTTCTGGGTCACCACCAACCAGCCACAAAGGTAAAATATGTGGTTTTTGGCTCACCACCAACCAGCCACAAAGGAAAATATGTGGTTTCTGGCTCACCACAAACCATCACTTTACAGTGACAAAAGATGGTTTCAGGCTGACCATAAACCATTACAAAGTGGTTTTAAGATCACCATGAACTTTCAATTGCCTTTACAAGGCTTAGATTTCATACTTCAACATTTGGAGTTTCTAGGTACATATAATGACCACTACAACAACCATCTAGAATTGCTTACCATTCAACCGTGTAACTCATCATCAAGAATCTATTCTAAAAAACAACTTACAAAAAACAAACTCTTACAGACCTGATTATCCATCCTCCTTTACCTCTTATCATACTTTTCACTTCCACCGCTCAGGCGCTCAGCCTTGAGGAAATACAATGTATCCACCAAGCATTATCCTTTGATGTCATTTTCATTGTCATGTCTTTCCATATCTGGTAATAAATCATTCCTGCAAATAGATTTGTCTATTGTTGGAATGGAAAATTCCAACATAGATTCATACTCATGACACTAGTTTGCCAGGCTAAATGTCACAACAATCTAATTCTTTTAACCAGATTTACATAAATGCATTTACATGTTAAGTTGACCGGTTCTCAACATGAAAGCAAAATAACTTACGAAGACAATTTATTTCATCAAAGAAGATATGTTGAAACTTTTAGTTTCATCTTTACCCAACATAATCACGTCATGGCAGCTCACTGTCCATCGAATAAATTTTGCACTGACATAATCTCACATTTTCCACATTATCTACGTTCCGCACATCTATGCACGAGTTGTTGTCTCTCTAATGCTGTTGGCTGCACCAACAGTGGCATATCCACCCACCTTAGCACACTTCGATCCATGACCTCTTCTCCATTCCAGGCCGCGATCCTACCACGGCCTCATCAAACGCAGCAAACGATGCAAATGTAATCCTGTGCGGCAAATTATGTTAAGCTTGAAGCAAAAGGCACGAACCACAAGTGGCACTTTGAGCTCAACCTCATGACTGAATCCTAATTTTTAGAAACAAAATACATCCTTCTTCTTCTGTGCGTGCTTTGAAACCAGCTCCCATAATTTTTAGAAAGCAAAATTTTTTTGACTCCATGAAATTAATATAAAATGGCCTTTACCAACACAATTATAATAATTTACCAGAAGACTACATCAACGACATTGTTCTCATTAACTAGAATCAATCAACAATGGGATACAAACCCCACAAAGGTAGAGCATGCCAACTTGCTGATAAACCGCAGGCTGCCACAGAGTTTTCTGTAAGCCACATACCGATGGACTCGATTCAAAACCTGCAGCAAACAATTATCCCATCTACATGCTTTGCCTGGATAATTGCAATGTGTTAAACAAATCATCAATGCTGCAATATGTTCTGTACTGGGGCATTCTTTTTCTATTGCAAATCTGCAACTGGGCTTTCTTTCCCAACCATTACATTGAAATTCAGTGTTCCAGGAAATCATCGAATTCGTCATGCACGGTGTCGTTCAGGTTGGGAAATACCATTTTGCATGGACCAATTTTAGCTGAATCCACATGGGTAGTTACAGAAACTGATCCTTCTCCTCCAGCTTCCTCTAATGTGCTATTATCCATCAGCTTCGATTGTTGAGGTTGAAGCCCTAATGTAGAAGACGAAATTGAAGTGGAAGATAGAGTCATAGTGGCGTAATTAGCTGCAATGGTCCGAATCTGTTGTGGGGAGAGATGAATATCATGAAGAGGGCAAGACGCTTCTATATCTGTGGCGTAAATATCCAAGCAGCAATTGGTAGAAAACCCATCTTCTCAGCGGAGCTGGAGAATCGTCCATGAACGATTCCAGTATGTTACCAGGGTCCAGCTCCTCCATCTCGAACACCATAATCGATCCAACGCCGACCATGCCAGGAAGATCTCAGCCCTTTTTGCTTCTTTTCTTTCTCTCCTGCGCAGCTCTTCGAAAAACCTCCGCATTGAAAACGCTGATAGAAGAAGAATTACCAACCATCGAACCATTTCGATAATCCCCACTCGAATCAAAATAAGAGTTCACCTTCCTGAAGCCAAGATCGCACTCCTCCTCGATCACATTATAGAACCCCTCGTCTCTCGTTGAATTCCTAGGAACAAGTATCACCAGATCGACACTCGCCAGCGCTCCGCTTCTGTACAGCGTCCTCACAAACATCCGCAGTTCGAAACCCGTGATGCTCTCAGTCAGATGCGCCACGATCAATTCATTCATCTTCCCATTTCCCTTCTTGAACAATACCCCCATTCCATGAAGAGCAGGAGCGCGCACGAGCTGATCATTGATTCTCTTCTCAAAATACCACCTTTGGAGTCTATTACTCAACGCCCTGGGAATCGAACCCTCGACAATCGTCATGTCCGCGACCTTAGAACCATAGCTCTCGGGGTCCTTCTCTAGGAGCAACAGAAACAGAAACGTACAGAAGAAAATCCCGACGCAAACTGAAATAGCGATCTTGAGCTTCTGATTAAACCTCAGTATTCTCTTCGCGGTCTTCTCTCCTATATTCGAACCCGCGATGCCGCACATACCAACCGTGGGCTTTATTGATAGCTTCCATGTTGCTTCGAGCAGCTCCTCAGTGATCACGATAGCTCTCATCTCCGAGTAAGTTCATGCTAGAGCGAACGTTCTGGAAAATTCAGATAAAATATCAGAACACCGCACCAGCTTCACAATCTCCTTCCAGCAGCGATCAACTGTTTCCCAGGAAATTCTCTCAAGGCAGTAGGCACACAAAACCAGACAATTGTTTCAGTGTTTCTCATTTTGACAGTCGCACCTCATGTCAGTGCTCCTCAGGTAGGCAGCGCTCCCACTCAGATGGAAAAACCCAAAAACTAAACTAAAATACAAAACGCTCTTATTTCCTATTTCCCTCAGCCCACAAGGGGCCGAGGCCCAAGCTCTGATACCAAGATAAAATATCACACTGCAAACTCTAATCAAATTTTATATTATGAATCAAAGAAATTACACACATATTTATACATAAAATAGTCTTAAGATAGGAACTCTATCTTGGACGCACAATAATGTGGTTGAGAGATTCTCTCAACCACACACTAAACTAGGAAAAACTATATTCTAGCTACTTCCTATTATGTAGGAACAGACTCCTCTATAAGAGAGTTACAACCACAGACAAGTAGTAATTAGATATTTCTAACTCCCCCCCTTAATGACTACTTGTCGTGATAGAGATTCACAAAGTCTAGTTGTAATTCACAAAGTCTTATTGTGGTCAAAAATAACAAAGAATATGTCGACGTCCATATAAAGAAACAACCATCCACCGGAATGCATGGGTACCAACCGCTGCAACCGCTAGTCCTGTAGGATTTCCTTCGTATACATGATTATGTCGACCATTATCACTGCATATATGTACATGTATCTACAAATCCACCACCATCGGGCGAATCACATGTGCAGAACCTCCAAACAAAGAGAGACCAACGCCTTTCTAAGCCAAATATTCATATCCAAATAAAAATCGCTAACAGTTGCGCTGATTGCGCCTTTCGACGCAACTGTCAGATAGAAAAGTGCATCGACCCTCTTATGCTCAAACACACCAATATCTGAGACCATGAGCCAGGTGTTACTGTAGTCCACCTGCTCGACCGAGCACAAAGCTCTCGTGTACACGCGGCCACAAAGGCACTTTTAGCCACAAAGGCGATCCAGCCACAAAGGCTCTATAGATGGTTTCTGGGTCACCACCAACTAGCCACAAAGGCGATATATGTGGTTTCTGGCTCACCGCCAACCAACCACAAAGGAAAATATGTGGTTTCTGGCTCACCACAAACCATCACTTTACAGTGACAAAAGATGGTTTTAAGTTGACCATAAACCATTACAAAGTGGTTTTAAGATCACCACGAACTTTCAAATGCCTTTACAAGGCTTACATTTCATACTTCAACATTTGGAGTTTCTGGGTACATATAATGACCACTACAACAACCATCTAGACTTGCTTACCATTCAACCGTGTAACTCATCATCAAGAGTCTATTCTAAAAAAAACTTACAAAAAACAAACTCTTACAGACTTGATTATCCATCCTCCTTTGCCGCTTATCATACTTTTCACTTCCACCGCTCAAGCGCTCAGCCTTGAGGAAATACAATGTATCCACCAAGCACTATTCTTTGATGTCATTTTCATTGTCATGTCTTTCCATATCTGGTAATAAATCATTCCTGCAAATAGATTTGTCTATTGTTGGAATGGAAAATTCCAACATAGATTCATACTCATGACACTAGTTTGCCAGGCTAAATGTCACAACAATCTAATTCTTTTAACCAGATTTACATAAATGCATTTACATGTTAAGTTGACCGGTTCTCAACATGAAAGCAAAATAACTTACGAAGACAATTTATTTCATCAAAGAAGATATGTTGAAACTTTTAGTTTCATCTTTACCCAACATAATCACGTCATGGCAGCTCACTGTCCATCGAATAAATTTGCACTGACATAATCTCACATTTTCCACATTATCTGCATTCCGCACATCTGCGCACGAGTTGTCGTCTCTCTAATGTCGTTGGCTGCACCAATAGTGGCGTATCCACCCACCTTAGCACACTTCGATCCACGACCTCTTCTCCATTCCAGGCTGCGATCCTACCATGGCCTCATCAAACGCAGCAAACGATGCAAATGTAATCCTGTGTAGCAAATTATGTTAAGCTTGAAGCAAAAGGCACGAACCACAGGTGGCACTTTGAGCTCAACCTCATGACTAAATCCTAATTTTTAGAAACAAAATACATCCTTCTTCTTCTGTGTGTGCTTTGAAACCAGCTCCTATAATTTTCAGAAAGCAGAAAATTTTTGACTCCATGAACTTAATATAAAATGGCCTTTACCAACACAATTATAATAATTTCCAGAAGACTACATCAACGACATTGTTCTCATTAACTACAATCAATCAAGTATTTCTCATATTTCAAGTTAACTTGAGATTATGTAAAAGCAATTAACATGCAACCTTTGAAAGAAAAGCTCCCGCACTATTCTGATAAACATTCCCTTAAAACTAACAAATTACAACATAAAGTTTATATTTCACCATTATATATATTAATTAATTTTACACACTATTACGTTTGCACCCAAACTTAACACATTAAAAAGAAAGAACAATTCCTCACCATTAAAGCAATGTCAAAATTCAAAGCAAGCCTAATTTTGCAAATACGTTAACAAGGTTAAATAAAGTTGAATGTACACATAGGTTATGTTGCCTTCTTTTTAAGATATTGAGTTTTGTAATATTTAAAGGAGTATATACAAATATCTAAAAATGAAATTAAAATTTTACGTGAGATTAAAGTTATCGAGATGTTATAAAATTTTATGGGTTTTAAATGACCTTCCAGGTTACTAAAATTTTATATTCATTAATGAAGTAATAATTAACAAAGTATGAGTCAAAATGATATAAAAATTCTGCCTAAAACCTAAAAGTAACCGTTAGAAAAAAAAATTAATCGAAGGGCAATCTACTGGAAAACAGCGTTCATAATATTTTTGTGACCGACTTTCTATTTATAACTCTGCATTCTTTTAAGTTCTTGCACAAAACTTTATAAATATATAACTTGTTACTCCAGTATTCCAAACAAGGTAAACGCATCTACGAAAATCTCTTAAAATCTGCTAAGAAAATCTCCTAAAATTTGCAGAACAGGTTGGGAGAGCTTCCAAAGTGAAATCGATGAAGTCTTGTCATCGAGACTATCAACGTCAAGGTCCTCCTTTTGTTGTTTGACAAAAATGCTTTCGACATCCCCTGCACAATCGCTTAACGTACATATCCAAATCATGAATGCACCGCCCATGGAATTTAGTAAATTATTAAAAGAAATGACGGAAAACACCTTGGTGTGTAGGAATGAATTTCGGGCCCCCCATTAGACTTTATTAAACAAACATCCAATCACACAAAACAACGGGACCATACCTTGAGTTATCATTCGGGCATTTCACCGCGCGATTATCGTTCGATCTAGCGGCCTCCAGATCGAACGGTCTTGGTGCATGTCGCGTTATTTCAAAGGTTGAACCTTAACGCCTAAAATTTGCGCGATATGGGTGGTATTGGGTAGCCGACGTCGCAGGGTTTTATAAGATCGCGTTTTTTTGTGGTTGTTTTGGCTCCGACCAAATGCAGTGCCATATGGGTTGTATTGGTTTCAAAGACCACTTACGAGATTGGAACAGTGCTTAACTCGGGTTTTCACTGTAATTCAACACATTTCTTTGACTCTAACTTCTCGCATCAGAGATCTCAATATATTTTGAAAACAATTTATAATTGCTAGGCTTGATTGGACGGAAAGTTAAATCTGAAACCCACAATTCAAAGTGCAGTACTCTCAGTACCCTCAGTCTGAGAACTCACCATAGGTAATTGCAGAATTTTAAAACAGAAGTCCACAAAAGTTAAAGGCTGTGAATTTTATTTCTATTGCCTTCAAAGTCCCAACACCATTTGCAGCACGCGAGAAAGAAAAAATTTAGATCCAAAGAGTGATCCTCCCATCATATCTTCATAGTTTTTCTACAATTAAAAAAAACTCAAGGAGAGGATTCTGTGCAAAATTCTCAGTACAACTCTCACACTAAAGTTACAACTGCAAGAATAGATCTTTTAATATTCACAAAATGAAAAACCTGTGTGCAACCATCTCAAATATGGAAACTCAATAAACAATCCAGTCAGGGATGTGATCAGGATCCTTGGACTGCCCATGGTTTTCCCTAAATACTGTTGCCAGTGCAATTTCTGATTCATTCAAACACAGATTCATGCTAATACTGCCCTGCCAGGTGATGGTTACAATTCATGCAATATCTGCCAAAGTTGTATTGAGGGAGATAATGGAAAATTACACCCAGAAACCAGATTGGACTACATTATTACATTGACAAACTTCATGTACAAGTTTCAAATTCCCCGATCCATTTCCACAATAGTAGACCTCTCAATTCATCCATGATAGGTTATAAACAAATAAATAAAGAAAATTCTCAGAGTCTCTTCGCAAAAGTTTATCTGAGGTCAGTTATATGCTATGGTCAGGAATTTGAGAATTTTTTTGGAAAAAACATGGAAACGAATTTGGGAATTTTTTTGAAGAAAAATGAAAAATTAGTCCATTTGGGAAATTTATGTACTAAAATTTTCATTTGGGGAATTTATACCCTAAAATTTTCATTGATACTTACTCTTCTAATGATTTGGAGGAGCTATACTTGAATCCTTCTTGATCTGGCCCTCCACCAGCTGTACTGCCACATTTAGCTATTGTTCTCACGCTCTCAATCAAGGCCTCTGTGTTGGATTCCTCTAAGAGAATTTATGTGAGCTGCTTAGGGGAAATGCCCAGCTTCACCCGCCAAATGCCATTTTTGTGCTTGGGGAGAATTTCCATGCAGGGCTTCTTGTACTTGGAAACAATGGAAATGGTGTGAGTGGAGATCTTGGGAAGGAGCTGATCAGAGCCCCCACAGGAGGACAAGAGACATGACGAGGCAGGTAGAGCTGCAGCATGATCGTCAATAAGCCCCTCTTCATCCATGTGACCACCGACCAAGTCCATTCCTCCCTGCCTCTGGTGATCAAGAGGGAGCAGGTAATACAATTCCCCATTGAGAAGCTCCTCGTTGTTGGGCAGGGGAGGGGAAGTAACCATACCAGGCCGGAAAATGCCATGGCCAGGGTAGTCATTGGTAATGCATTGGGCAGTGAGAAGTCCATCGAATTCCATGACCCCTCCTGTGGCTGTCATGACCTTCATGGCCTCATCATCTTCTGCAACAAAGCTTCTCCACACGCAGTTTCCCATGACATAATGCCAGTCAGTGTTCTTTCGCCCTCACCCCTCAGACCTCCTGACACTCCCTTCCCTTCAATGATCCCCAGAACATACTCAAGCCTCAGCCTCATCCTTGGCCTCTGTTTTGACAGCAAAAGCAGAGGAACCTGCTGCAACAGATTGTTTGTAAAGCAGAGGAACCACCGCCATATCCACCGGCACACCTCCGCCTCTACCGCCGTCACAAACACCACCGCCATAGCCGCGTAAGCGTATAAAGAGCCAACATTTGTCAGATTTTGATTTTCTCGAAGGGCGATAACAAAAAATTTCTATTGGCTGGGGTAAACAGTGTTTTCTCACCCCAAGCCAACAAAGAAAACGCCTCCGGCGTAATTATATTTCTTTATCTAGAAGAATCCATAACTTGGTAAGTATCCTCTCCCAATAACGCCAACACGAATATGCATTGGGGGATTGAATATAGAGCCTAGAACCTATCACTGACAATACTTTACATATCATCAAAAACTTGCATTGGGGATTGAATATGGAACTTTCATTGTTGTCATTACTTTACATATCATCAAAGACTTTCCAAGTAAATTACATATGGGAAGCATCATGACATAATTATTACTCCTAGTATTGCTTTTTTTTATATTTTTATATTAACTTTAGTTAATGTCATATTATAAGTATTATCTATTATATCTTTTTCTTCCAATTTATATTATATCTTTTTGTTCCAAATTATATAGTTTAAAAAATATTTTAAATAATTTTCTTTATTTCAAAAAAAATCTAAATTTTAATTTACAAAACCAATTAAATCATTACAATAACATACTCAAAAGAAACTCAACAAATTACTAATAAAAATAAAACTTGGATAAACCAAATAACATTCCATTATAGAAACACTCACACTAAACTCAATAAAGTACTATTATTTGTTACATATTATTTAAATTTACATTATGACATAATTTTTCATAATAAATTGTTGCGTACTATATTAATTTTAAATTTCATTCCAATTTATTAAAAGAAATTATATATCAAATATAAAGATCAGGGTTAGTGTGAGAGGTGTGATCTTAAGTGATTTTGACTACTTAAATTTGATAACACCCACACTAACCAAGCAAACAAACAAAAAAATACAGACAGACAACTTATCACACAAGCAAAATTGGTTCACCCTAAATACACCATGGTCCATGTTCGACAACCAAGCTTCAACTTGGGTATTATAATCATGGTTAATGTGGATTGTAGAGTGTTCAACTGTATAAAGCATGGAATTGGGAGAGAACGGAGGTAATATTACTTATTTCATTAGCTTCTTTATTATGGATGGGATGTTTACTTAAATGAATATTGTAAATGTTGACTCTTCCTTGTTGGACATAGACAGAAATATTACCGTATCTTAAATTATAATATTAGTGTATCGGTGTTGATTAGAGGTGGTTTTTTTTGCAATCGCAATATTTTTATAAGGTTGATATTCTAGAGATAATATTATGATGCATATGGTTTATTCTTTTTTTTTCAGAAGAAAAAAAACGCTGTATATATTATAAGATATATATGACAGTACATGTTCATTATTACTTTTTCCGCTGTAAAACTAGACAGGAGAAACATCATATACCCATAACATACAAATAACTAGAAAAAATATTCCTATACATATGGTTTATTCCTATAAATTATACATTTATTATTCACTTTTACAGTAATACACATATTTATAATATTCAATGTTTTTTTATTAAATTATATTAAGTATTGATTATACTATTCTATAAACATATATAAGCAATTATTTTTTCCTAAAGAAGGATTTGAATTGATAAAAAAAAATTAAGTATTTATACAGTGATTCATATTAATAAAATTTATAAAATTATTTAATATTTTATTATAAATTTAATATAATTATATATAATTTTATTTAATTGAATATAAATTTAAAAATAAATAATTAAAATATTTCCATAATTTCTATAAAATTTATCTTTATTTAAAAGAATATTTTAAAAATATACCTTCCTTCATTCAAAGTTTTTTCATTGCCACGTTAGCACGGAAATTTTTGAAATAGGGAAAGAGAACATAGTGTGACTTTTCACCTAATTTATTTGACTTTTGCAAAAAATTGACTTTTATTTACAAATGTGCTGCAAGACTCATAAGAAAACTTTGAAATAGGAAAGGAGAATATCATGTGACTCTTTACCTAATTTATTTGACTTTTATTTACAATTCCGATCCAAGACTCATATAAGATAATCGGAAAAATAAGAAATAAAAGAGTATAAAAGGTCTAACCAATAATTTTCTTGTTTTATGAATATAATGTGTGAGGTGAACAAAACATTAGCGCGGGGAGTGTATCATTCACATTATTTGAGCATGTCGAATATATAGATTCACATTTAGTAGTTGCATACCCTAAACCTTTATGGAGATAACTTACTTCGCTGAGGGAAGGATTATGAGATTTATTTATTGTATTGTATTTATTTGATGAGTAATTTAATTGTTAATTAATTTATTTAAAGTTTATAAGAAATTTTTGGTGAAAATCACATAAAAGAAATTTTTGTCGACGTGTTTCGAACCAGCAAGTGTGGTTTATCATCAGGACAAGATGAGAAATCTGATCAAGAAACCTAATTAAATAGACAAGGAAAGCTCCATCTAGCTGTTGTAACATAACGGCTAGTTTGACTAAAATAATAAATTAAATTAAATTTCATCAAATTAAATTAAATTTTACTATATTTAATTTAAAAAAAATAAATTATATTGAGGTTATAATTTAAATCTCATTTAATATTAAAGATTTTTTAATAGATATAATGTTGAAAAGAAATTTTCTTATAAATACATTTATATATATATTTTTTATTACTATGAAGAGAAGAAAAAATAAAAGATAAATAAATAAAAATAAATAAAATTAAGGAAGCTATAGATGTCATTTCTCGGGTTACTGATTCCGATATTGCTCATCTTGTTGAGATTTGTCTAACTTCGACCTTCTTTAGTTTTGAAGGTGTTTTTTATGAGTAGACTTGTGGGGTGGCCATGGGTTCCCCTCTCTCCCCTGTAGTGGCTAATATTTTCATGGAAGACTTCGAATCTAAGGCCCTTTCCTCATCACTTTTTCAACCTAGGCTTTGGAAAAGGTTTGTTGATGACACCTATGTGGTGTGGCCCCATGGAAAAGAGAAACTGGACCTTTTCTTCTAGCATCTTAATGATCAATCTGACTTCATTAAGTTTACCACGGAATTCTAAGTGGATGGTAGTCTGCCCTTCCTTGATGTACTTCTTTCGAGGAATGATGATGGTTCCTTCTCTCATCAAGTCTTTATAAAGAAGACTCATACTGAGTAGTATTTGCATGCTAATTCTCATCATTTCCTAGCTCAGAAGTTTGGGGTTCTCAGCACCCTAGTTACCAAAGCCCTTAGAATCTCAGATGAGCACCACTTTGATGGTGAAAAATATCATCTCTTTAATGTTTTCAGTAAGAACGGTTATAGCAAGGCCCATTGTATTAGAGCTTTTCAAAAAGCTGAAAAAGCTCATAATGTTAAAAAAGATCCTTGTGACCGGTTATCTGGAGTTCACCTTCCGTTTATTCAAGGTACTACCGATAAAATCGCTAGAATCTTGATGAAACATAATGTTTCCTCAACCTTCAAGCCACTTCGTACCATTCGGAGTTCGCTTAGATCGGTTAAGGACCCGGTTTGCCCTAAGGATAGTAAAGGTGTTTACTTGATTCTGTGTTCTTGTGGGACGCCTTACATTGGAGAAATTGGTCGATCCATTAATCAAAGAATTCAGGAACATATCGCTGACCTCAGACATTGTAGATCTCGGTCCTCTGCCTTGGCAGAGCATGCCGAAAAGACAAATCATCATATATGTGTTGAGAATGCTGAGGTTATTGCGAGGATTGACCATTTCCACCACCACAAGTTAAGGGAAGCCTTGGAAATTGAAAAGAGGCCAGTCAACCTTAACAAGGATGACGAATGGAGTGTCAGTAGATGTTGGATTCCCACCCTTCACTCCTAGCTGCCCCCTTTTTCTTTTTCCTCCTTCTGTGCTCCCTCTCGTTTCTATTCTCTTTCTCTTTTTTCTGTTCTTTCTGATTGATTTTTATGAATTTTAACCGTTTCATTTTATTTATTTATTTATTTATTTATTTATTATTATTATTATTATTATTATTATTATTATTATTATTATTATTTTAAATATACTTTTATGATTTTATTTAGCTATGAAGTATATTATATAAAAACTTGTTTATTTATTTTTATATTCTTTTTTACTATTTTTGTTTGGTTAGTTATTTATTTATATCTTTGGTATTATTGTATTTATTTATTTTATTTATTGTTTAAAAAAAATTAAAAATTAAATTAAAAAAATTAAAAATTAAAATTTTTTATTTTTCTTTTATTTTTATTTTGTATTTTTATTAATTTTGTATTTTATTATTTGTTTTTATTTTTATTTAATTATTATTTTTATTTTTTATTTATTTTTATATTTTATATTTCTTTTATTTTTATATTTTTTATTTTTTCTTCTCTTCATCGTAATAAAAAATATATATATAAATGTATTATTAAGAAAATTTCTTTTCAACATTATATCTATTAAAAAATCTTTAATATTAAATGAGATTTAAATTATAACCTCAATATAATTTTTTTTTTAATTAAATATAGTAAAATTTAATTTAATTTGATGAAATTTAATTTAATTTATTATTTTAGTCAAACTAGCCGTTATGTTACAACAGCTAGATGGAGCTTTCCTTGTCTATTTAATTAGGTTTCTTGATCATATTTCTCATCTTGTCCTGATGATGAACCACACTTGCTGGTTCGAAACGCGTTGACAAAAATTTCTTTTATGTGATTTTCACCAAAAATTTCTTATAAACATCTAATGGATCACAGGAGCATAATTCCTATTATTTAAAGTTTTCTAATTGGAACAAATTTTAAATAAATTTTATTATTGGTTGATATTTATATAAAAAAATAAATGATTATTATTGTATTAAATAGGGGTTGTGATTGTATTATATAGTAAATTAAAATATTTAATATTAAAGTTTTCAAAATTTTGAAAGTGTTTATTATTTTTTTTTAATATATATTTTTTTAAGACGTGGTAGGTATTTTGATGTTAAAATAAAATTTTGGTTTTTGGGTCGGAATCTTTATATATTTCTTCATATTTCATAACTATAATACATTTAAAAGGCAATAATATTGAAAATATGTGCTTATGATATGTTTTACTAATTATTATAAACAAATTCCTACCATATTCCTTTCAAAAAGCTCCTAGTCAATTTTTATCTACATAACATCAAAAAAATTTAAAACAAGATAATTTATCTTGCAGATGGTGGTCTCACCTCTTCAAATTCTTCTTGCAGCTAAAATCCATTATCCTTATCCTATTGTTCCTACCTCCCAAAATTTTGTAGCCCTTTTCTTCACTAGTCCCTTGTTAGTCTTGCTTTCTTCCAAAGTAAACGTAGCTCCTCTATTGAAGTGGTCTTAAACCTCTGCCATTATCATGTCCATGGTTATCAATTTTGTTCGAACCTCAGCTTGGAATTGTTCCATTTTTCTCTACATCAATTCATACTTGGTATCCATTAATAGTTGATAAGCCTTCCTTTCCTTTTCCTCTAACGCACCCTTTTGCTTCATGGCATTTAACAACCCCTCTATTTCCTCCAACAATATTTGCAAAAGCAATTTTATTTTGGCATGATTGTTCCCACCGGATGAGGTCCCCAGATCCTCCATAATAAGTATATGTTGCACTACTCAATTTCCAAGAGTTAACAACCGTTGCGGCTCGCAATAGCAAACACTCAACAATAATGTAGTGGGAGTTCAAATATGAACACTACCAAGCATCATATAACCTCCTCTACCTCTATTCCTCCACCCTAGAGCATCAAATTGCAAAGAAATTGAATCCATGCAAAAATATCATTGAATTCCCTGAGGTGATTGTTGAATGATATAGTGGGAGAAAGGGATTAAATCCATTCTATAAATTGGATGTGTTGATGTGTTCCCCACCTGTATATTCTAATTCATATCTTGAAGTATTAAAACCGGTGACCACTTTGCTCGCCTGAGGCTTCACTCCTTTGCCCGATGTTATGATGATTTGGACAGGATTGTGCTTCTATTGATCTGCATGGCTGGAGACTTAATGGTAACCACCACTTCTTCATTTCCAATGTTGGGATATGAGCCTATGTCCAATTATTGGATGATTGAACATATGGGGAGTCCTCTGTATTATATGCTTGATCATTTATTCAAATGCTCAAGCCTTTATAAATAGTTTTTTGTCCAAAAATTGTGTTCATTGTTTTCATGGTAGAGGAGAATTTACAATTAACCTATGGTCCAATTCTAAATACCCTTGCTCCAACATAGTCCCTCTATTTTCCAATGTGGCAACTGATGTGTTCAACTTCTTATACATATGGAAAAATTAATTTTTTTCAAAATGATGTGTTTGTAAATCAATCCTTTGCAATATAGGAGAGAGGTCATAATTGTGTGATCCCTTTACTTTCCACACCTGTTGAATTACAACCATCAAGTCTCTAACCACCATAACTTTAGAAATTTTCCTTGTTATTTCTAATTATAATCCCTGCCAAAGGACTAGATATTATACCCCATCCATATTGTATCTTTATTTGTTCATCGGGGCGAAGGATAGCCCCTCCGGCTCCTTCCACCCTTGAAAGTGTATATTTATTATTTGAGAATTGTTTTATAATTTGGTTAATATAACAATAAATTTTATTAGTATAAAATTTTATAAATTGAGTTAGTCATTAATATATTATAAGAGTTCCCTGGATGGGGTAATCAGATCGAGAGAGGGTAGCGGGGAGATATTGTTGAAATTTGCAACAAGAAACAATGAAATTGGCATCCAGAAATAAAATCGAGAAAATGGCACCTAGAAATGGCTACCATGTGAGGCTTAATTAAATTGAAAGCAAATTGTAATTTCATCTCATAACAACTTGTATCAGTTAACTAAGTCAGAAAGACTAAGTTAGCTTAAGAATTTCGAGTTGAGGGTCATAGGTGAGGCATGTAGAGTGATTCTATTATTTTCAGGGTCGAGTTGCAGTTGTAGCTCTAGTGTGATGTGGGTGTTATCATTTAACTTAAATTAATTGAGTTAAAATCAGTTTAACTAGTTCTAACTGAGTGATGAGCTAGTGAGAGCTCAAGTGAATTAAATTCGATTTAATTCCCAAGTAGTGATCTATCAAGTAGCTGATGATTCACTATTAATATATGCATGCATGTCAATTATAATGACGAACCAGTTGAGACATAGGTTAAAGGGAAGTAAACTATCGGTTATATTATTAACGAATTTCCCAGGCAGAATTATAAAATCACAGGAAGGCTCATGATGGATTACACAGTCAAGGAAGGTTGATTATCCTATTTAATATGGATTAATTTCCTAGGGATTGTGTGAGCAAGGCTAGGCTAAGAAAAGGCTGAGAATTGGCTAAGTGTTAGTCAATTTTTCCTGATAATTGCTAGTCAATTTTGAGCGAGATCAGGGTGAGACAATCGGTAAAGTGCAAGAATTTCTTGGTGTGAGAAAGAATTGTATTGTTTCATGATTCTTTGACTATGTATAATATATGATAGAGGAGTTTTGAGCAAGTGCTTTACCCAAATCCATCTTTTGTTGTGTGATTGATAATCTCTTTTCTCTTACTTGCATGTGATTGAGCGATCGTGTTTTATATTGCACGAATATAGTAGAAGGATTCAGTATCTTTCTTTAGTAAATTGCATGATCGGATTGAATCCATTGGTATAGAGTTTCTATATAATTTCTACATGGTATCAGAGCTGTGTTAGAGATTTTCTAAATGGTATCAGAGCGCTAGGAAACAAAATAGAAGAGAAGAAATTTAGTTTGTCTTGAACAGGTTCAACTTTGCTGATTTATTCTTTAAGATCTAGCAACAGATCAAGATCTCTTTCAATGGCTTGAGTCTCGAATTTTCACTTGAGGGAAATTCGAATTATATTGCATTGAAGGACAAGATGGAGGCAGTGTTGGAGGACAACAGGTTGAAGGAATTCATAGATACTGATATTCCCAAGCACACAGTAGAATATGCCCAACTTCTTGATGCATGGAAGAAGAAGGTAGCAAAGGCGAGAAGGACCTTGTTGGAGGGAGTTCGAGATTATATTTTCTCAAGTCTCCATGGGAAGGTACCTCCATATGCTATGTGGAAGGCGTTGACAAATTTGTTTCAGAACAACAATGACCAAAGGAAGTTGGCATTGAAGGAAAAGCTCATAAATATGAAGAAGGAGGAGGGTGAGACGGTACCAACATACTTGGTGAAGTTCACTCAATCTGGATATGAGCTTGGAAGTGTTGGTGTGACCATAGTCGCTGATGACTTGGTGAGCCTAGCACTTATCGTCCTTCGCAAGACCTAGCATAGTTACCAAGACTCTATGAATTGGAGGGAGAAGTTACCAGACAGAGAGCATTTGTAGTCCGACTTGGTAACATAAGAGATAAGGCGGAGCACCAGAGATGAGACCTCCAGCACCAACAAAGAAGAAGATTGTGCATTAGTGGGAAAACAAAAGATGGCCAAGGGAAAGAAATCACAAGGCAAATAGGGCAAGAGAGAATTGTCCAAGATCATATGTTTTCACTGTCACGAGTATGGTCACTATGCTTCGAATTTTCCATAGAATAAGGCAAGCAAGAAGGAGCCTGCAGTTACATCGGGTGAAGCATTGGCTTCACAGTTCAAACTTGATTTTACTCTCATTGCATGCATGGAGAGCATTGTAATGGGATGCATATGGTATCTATACAGTAGTAGCTCATTCCATATGACGGGGAATAGAGATCTCTTTAGTGAATTGGAAGAGAAGGACCTCCATCAGAAAAGGAAAGGTGTTCCTTAAACACATAGCCATGGGAAAGGTGAGGCAGATTAGTTGAAGAGTCAAGAACATGTATTCTCTCGAGGTTGAGGATGCATGCAAGGCTTTGAGGAGAAAAACAGTGGTTAATGACTTGGTGGTTGAGAGGGAGTAATTATCTATCAACATGTAGCCTCAGAAGCAGTCTCAGAAGGTTGTGGAGCAGCCACAATTGGAGAAGGAAAGAGGAGATTCAGTTTAAGATTAAGTCAAGAAGAGACCTCCAGGAGGGGGAAATTTCGAGTTAGAAAGGTAGAGGGAGTACATGCAGCTATACCTCTAGGTCTAAGGTGGGGCGATGTGCAGACATAATCCCAAGAGAAGAAATCTAGGTAGGGTCCATTGAGATGGTTTGTCTCATGGATCGAACATGGCTTCAAGGAGCCCACAATACAACAGTAGCAAGAAGGATCAGTTATATTGATACAGGCATATGTAAGGAGGTCATAAATCAGAGTGACAGATGTCAGATATTGGAGCGCAGATCAGAGTTGGCAATAGTGCAGAGGGCACAGATGGAGATGTCAGTAGCAACACAGAGAGTTTAGTAGACATGTACAGTAGCTAGCAGCAGTCAGAAAACTCTAATGATAGATGCATTATACTAATTCAGTTGTTTGGAGGCTATTCAGTTTCAGGAGAGTTGCATGTTCAAACAACACTAGAGAAGTGTTGCATGCAAGAAAATTCCAAAGGTACCATATCGGGATAGATTGATTACTTTCTTGATGAGAGGGAGTGTTGAAATTTGTAACAAGAAACAGTGAAATTGGCATCCAGAAAATGGCACCTAGAAATGGCTACCATGTGAGGCTTTTGATTTAATTATCCCTCACTTAAATTGAAAGTAAATTGTAATTTCATCTCATAACAACTTGTATGAGTTAACTAAGTCAGAAATACTGAGTTAGCTCAATAATTTCGAGTTGAGGGTCAAAGGTGAGGCATGTAGAGTGATTCTATTATTTTCAGGGTCCAGTTGCAGTTGTAGCACTAGTGTGGTGTGGGTGTAATTAGTTAACTCAAATTAATTGAGTTAAAATTAGTTTAACTAGTTCTAACTGAGTGATGAGCTAGTGAGAGGTCAAGTGAATTAAATTAGATTTAATTCACAAGTAGTGATCTATCAAGTAACGGATGATTCACTATTAATCGTTGCATGCATGTCAATTATGATGACGACCCAGTTGAGACAAATGTTAAAGGGAAGTAAACTATCATTTGTATTATTAGTGAATTTCCCGGGTACAATTATAAAGTCACAAGAATGCTCATGATGGATTTTGTAGTCAAGGAAGGTTGATTATCCTATTTAATAGGGATTAATTGCCTAGGGATTGCGTGAGAAAGGCTGGGCTAAGAAAAGGCTAAGAATTGGCTAAGTGTTGGTCAATTTTTCTTGAGAATTGCTAGCCAGTTTTGAGCAGGATCAGGGTGAGACGATCGGTAGAGTGCATGAATTTCTCGGTGTGAGAAATAATTGTATTGTTTCATGATTATTTGACTATGTACAATATATGATAGAGCGGTTTTGAGCAGGTGCTTTCCCCAAATACATCTTTTGTTGTGTGATTGATAATTTCCTTTCTCTTACTTGCATGTCATTGAGCGATCGTGTTTTATATTATGCAAATATAGTAGAAGGATTCAATTCTTTCTTTATTAAATTGCTTGATCAAATTGAATCCATCGGTATATAGTTTCTATATAATTTCTACAGAGATACCACCATCCCACTAGGCCACATGCCATTGGGACATGGTAGGAAACTCCCATAGTGGTTCAAGTGATAACATGCAAGAGGCATGCGGGAGTTTTGCAAGAAGCAATGTCCTACCTACAACAGGGGATCAACACTTGTTCAAGGCCTCAATCAAACCTTTATTTTTTGGTATGGTGACATCCATTAGTGTGTGGTCTCGATTTCTAGTAAGGGAGATTTTATCCTTGGAAGGAGACTTTCGTTGAAGACCTTCTGAAACCTAGATGCAATTTTAATATATTATGTAGAAAATAGAAAGAAATAATCTAGCTCTATTCTAGGCCTAAGGTATCCTAACTAAGATCTGGAAGTAGTTCATATTATCTCATTTAGGAGCAACAAGAACAAAATGAACATGAGATAAATATGCATATCAAGCTATAGAAGTAGTTAAAATAACTTGATAACAATTAATCAAAAATACGCATATGCCTTAACTTATCAAACCAGGAGGTAACTCCGCAAATCAGAATGTGTATTAGATGAAGAATGTGCATGTATTTATACATGGAGGAGAGGCTATTGGGATTCATCTCCCAATGACTCTTGGCCTTCCTTATTTCCTAATATTATTTAATATACAATATTAAATATCCTCACCCAACCCTTAGGATTAGGTGTCAACCCCTTTAATCCGAAGGGATGTTGGTGAGTCCAAGCATCGATCTGAACTTTTCAAACTTTTCTATTCCAAGTGCTTTGGTGAATATATCAGCAGTTTGCTCATTTGTGGAACAATGATGTAGATGGATGGTTTTGCCCTGAACATGATGTCGAATTATATGGTATTTTATATTGATGTGCTTTGTTCGATCATGGAACTTTGGGTTCTTGGCCAACTTTATTGCAGAAGTGTTGTCGATCATGAGTGGTGTTGAATACGTTTGTTTCATCTGAAAATATTCTAGGATTTTTCTGAGCCACACAATTTCCTCTATTGCTTTAGCTGTTGCCACATATTCTGCCTCAGTCGTGGAATCTGCTGGAATTGACGTTTGCGTGATCTCCATGAGACAGCTCCTGATCCAAGACTCATGGTGTAACCTGTAGTAGACACCCTTGTTTCTTTGTCCCCATCAAAGTCTGAATCAACGTATCCGATCAAGCTGAAGTCGCCTACCTGTGTATATTTGAGTCCAAAGTCTTGAGTCCCCTTCAAGTACCTTAACACTCTTTTTGCAGCAGACCAATGTCCTTCACAAGTTTTTTGCATAAACCTTGAGAGGATTCCAACAGAAAATGAAATGTCAGGTCTGGTGGTGGTCAGGTAGATAAGACTTCCTATAAGCTGTCTATACTTAGTTGCATCCTTGAATTCCTTCCCTTCAATGAATGTGAGCTTCAAGTTTTTTTCCATTGGAGTGGTTAAGGGATTGCATTCATCCATGCCAAACTTGTTCAAAAGATCTCTAATGTACTTCTTTTGAGAAAGAAATATAAATTTAGGATGTTGAATTACTTCAATACCCAGATAGTAATGAACATAACCCAAATCAGTCATTTCAAAACCTTTCTTCAATTCTTTCTTCATGGATGAAATATAACTCTCATTGTTCCCTATTATCAAAAGATCATATACATACACCACAATATATACAACTGTTTTTCCAAATTTCTTAACAAACAAATTTGCATCATCAAGATCAAAATGTTTGAAGTCAAGTTTCAGAAGATGCTCGGTTGATTTCTCATACCAGGCTCGTGGTGCTTGCTTGAGGCCATACAAAGATTTTATAAGCTTGCAAACTTTGTGTTCTTGGCCCTTTACAAGAAATCCTTTTGGCTGGGACATAAAAAATTTCTCCTTTAGATCTCCATTCAAAAAGGTAGTTTTTACATCCATATGATAGACTTTCCATCCATTCTGAGCTACTAGGGCAAAGAGAGTCCGGATGGTTGTCCATTTTGCTGTGGGGGAAAAAGTTTCTTCATAATGGATTTCTTCTTTTTGTGCAAAACCTTTTTCCACAAGCCTGGCCTTGTGCTTGTCAAGTGAGCCATCTGCTTTATACTTGTTCTTGTAGACCCACTTACAACCAATTGGTTTTGGTTCCAAAGGCAGATCAACCAGCTTCCAAGTGCAATTCTTTATCAAGGCATCAGACTCCTTTTGCATCGCTTCCTTCCATTCATCATGGGAAGCGGCTTCTTTGAAGGAATTTGGTTCATGATCTGTAGACAAACTCAATTCATAGTTATAAGCAATATCCATATCAACAGGAGAATCAGAATTATCTACGTCACCTTCGTTTTGTTTAGTGGAACTTCTTGTTCCTATTTTTCCAACCTCATTAGGATGAACATTCTCTAGTGTCTTTGTCAGCCATTTGGGAGGACCTTTCTAAGATGGCCCGGGCTGCTCATTTGACTGAGTTGGGATTGATTCAAGATTCAATCTCCCAATTCTGTCAATCACATCATTCAATGTGTCATCTGTGGTTGTTTCTTCATGTGGGGGAGAGAGTGCTTCAGGAAATGATTCCACAGTTTGATTCAATATAGGAATCCCCCCTTCACGATGTGGAATCTGATTATCAAATTATTGGAAAGACTTTGCATGTGTGAATCTATCCAGGTGATCAAGTTGTCGCTCAACAACCTTGTCACTCTTGGAAGATTCAAGGAATATGACATCTCTTGCTATTACAAACTTCTTATTGGCTTCATCATCGAGACGATATCCTTTGGAGGTATTGGAGTACCCTAAGAAGATACATTTTCGACTTCTAGCACCAAGTTTATTCCTTTGACCCTTGGGTATCAAGGCATAACAGGTGGACCCAAAGACCCTGAAATGCTTTACCGAAGGAATGTGGCCATGCCACATTTCAAAAGGAGTTTTGTTTCTAATTTAACTTGAAGGACACCTATTCTTTATGTAAATAGCACATAGAACTGCATCAGCGCAAAACATCAATTTTACATTCTTGAAAAACAACATGGAGAAAACCATATTTAAAATATTTATGTTCATTCTTTCAGCTACACCGTTCTGTTGGGGATTATATGGCACAGTTTTTTGATGTTTGATCCCATGTTGATGAAGATAATTTTCAAATTCGTTTGAAGTGTATTCTTTTCCATTATCAGTACATAGAGAGCCAATATGAGTTTGTGCATCATTTTCAATCCATGCATGAAAATTCTTGAATGTTTGAAAAGCATCATACTTGTTCTTCAATAAGTAAATCCAACACATTCTGGTGTAGTAATCAATAAATGTCATCATATATTTATTTCCATTTGCAGAAGCAACAGGCATAGGGCCACATAAATTTGAATGAACAAGCTCAAGTTTTCTATGTGCTCTGGAGTGTGAATCATGAAATGGCTATTCGCTATGCTTTCCTAGAATACAAGCATCGCATTCCTTAGGTTTCCTAGGAATTGTAGGCAATCCATTAACACCATTTTTCTTCAAAAAACGAAGGCTTTCATAATTTAAGTGTCCAAATCTAGCATGCCATAAAAGAATTGATGGGAATGTACCTTCATCATGATGTGAATTGAATGCAAAGTTTTGAGCATGAGCAGATGAACCTTTCAGCTTCAAGAGTCTTCCTTCTTCTATTCCCTCCATGAAAAGTGAGTGATCTGATGCTTTTCTGACCTTCTTCCTTGCCATCAAACAAGTGAACTGAGTGTCCTTGCTGGCGGATTTGGACCAGGGACAACAAGTTTCTCCTCAACTCGGGGAGGTATAAAACCTCATGTAGAATATGATCTGGAAGACCAGGTAACTTAAGCCTGACTATACTAAGCCCTGATGGCTTGAGTTTGGATTTATCTGCAAAATATACTGCTCCATCAACTTTGTCAGTAAATTCTTCAAAATAATATTTTCTAAATGTCATGTGACATGTTGCTCCTGAATCTAGCAACCAATCATCTCTCCATGAAGTAAATGAAACATCAAATAAGTCTTCTGTTACTCCATTGTTACAATGTGCTAGAACATAATGAGCGAATTCAGGTGCTTTACCGTTGTCTTTGTCATTAGTTTTACCTTTGTCTTGATTTATTTGCTGCTCAATTTTATCCCAAGGTGTCCTGCATTTGGATGCATCATGTCCATATTTATTGCAACTTGTGCAATGAAGATCAGATTTGTCAGATTGTCTGCCCCCCTTTCTCTAAAGTTTCTTCTTCCTCTTCCTCTTCTGCCACCTCTTCCTCTAGAAGAATCTAGAGCATGACTCTTTTCTCTATGTGCCAAGTATGCAGCCTCTTCAGAAGACAAAGGGATTTTCATCTTCCTGAAAGCTTTCTCTCTTTCTGCAAACTTTTTCTCAAGGGTCTCAAAGGTGATATGTTCAAGGTTTCCAATTTCTTGCAATGACTCAAGATAATGTGAGTAAGTCAGATATAATGCCTTAACATATGCTATTAGAGATATGTCAATTTTTGCACCAGTGCTATCAATGTAATGCATGATAGATCTTACTTATGAAGCTAAAGCAAGGGGATCATCATTCTTCATTTCAATACTGAACAACTTAATCATCAATTGAACAATTTCTAGTTCTGAATGTGAGTCATAGAGTTCTTTTAGCTTGTTCAAGGCTTCATAGGCATTTGAAAATGATGAAATATGGCGACTCACCTCTTCATTTACGGAAGTTGCAATCAAGGCATAGGCCTTGCAGTTCTTGTTTTCCCAAATGGCGAGCTCCTTATCTAAAGTGGGCTTTGCTGGTGGATTTCCTTCTTGTCCTTCACAGATTCCTTTCCACAACTCATTAAAAATGAGAGTGTGCTTGATTTTCCTAGACCATTCAAGATAGTTCTCCTTGCCGGAGAGAACCACCCCTACAATAGATATGAGAGAATGCATTCTTCTGAAGGGAAAAAATAATTCCTTTGCTGGAAAAAATTCTTTTGAGGGGGAAAAAATTTTGCTAGAAAAATCCCCAATTTTGGAAATATACTCAATTTTGCAAAAAAATTATATATATATATATATATATATATATTTAATTTTTTTTTGTTTGGAGAAAAATTTGGTGTAGGGGAGGTGATAATTGGGGAGGGTATTATATAGGGGAGGTACTATATGGTGGGGGGGGGGGGGGGGAGCGCGCGGTATTATATAGGAAATGGTATTAAAACAGAGCGCATTGCATAGCGCAGACAGAGTGTATTGAATAGTTGTATTAAAATGGACAGAGTGTAAAGGATGTATTGCAGAGGGAGTAGGAGCATTAGATAGCGCAGGTCGGATGTGGGGAGTCGACATGTTATGGGAGCCTGCATGAGGAGAGGGGTTGAGGGTGTGTGAGGGGGAGGGTAGCTTAGAGAGTCGTGGTAGCGGGTAGGGAGAGTGACGGAGTTGGGTATGAGTGCTGCGAGGGGTAGGCAGAATAGAACAGACAGCAAGGGTGGGGAGGGCTAAAAGGCCACAGGGGTAGCGAGGGAGGTTAGGGCCGAAAGGCCACGGGGAGTCAAGGGTTGAAATCATAGCACGGTGTAGTGAGAAGCATAGGAGCGAGCAGGTAGGGGGATGTAGGAAGGTTGGGAGATGCGTAGGTGTTGGGGAAGAGGGGGGTCGTAAGGCCGAGGAGTTAGGTTGAGCGTTGGAGAAAGGGTGCGTTGCTGTGGGTATAGATGCGTTGTTGTGAGCGAGTGTGAGGGGGCTGGGGTAGATAGGGGATGGGGACTACTGTAGAGTGGGCGTGGGGAAACAAATATGAGCGAGCGGGGAGTCGAGGAGTGAGGCCGAGAGGCCAAAAGAAAATTTAGGAATTGTAGAATTGCAGGTATTTGCTGGAACTAAAAATTTCAGATTTGCAGGAGCTGCAGAATTGAAGATTTGTAGAATCTTCAGAAGCTACAAAAATGATTTAGA
The DNA here is from genome assembly GCA_034641835.2 of Pinus albicaulis. Taxonomy (NCBI): domain Eukaryota; kingdom Viridiplantae; phylum Streptophyta; class Pinopsida; order Pinales; family Pinaceae; genus Pinus; species Pinus albicaulis. The sequence goes on along the minus strand of CM076584.1, from coordinate 211,431,510 downwards.
ACTGTGCATAAATTGTAGAGATAATTTTAAAAAAATGTAGAATTGCAGTATATAAAATCAGAATGGCAGCAATCTAATGGAGCAGCAAAAACTAGACATAGAACTGACTGAAAAAAAGACTGTTAGCAAAAATGAGGGAGTTACACCACAGGCAAGAATGCCAATAGTGGGACTGGCTCTGATACCATGTCATACTAGGAGGTAACTCCGCAAATCAGAATGTGTATTAGATGAAGAATGTGCATGTATTTATACATGGAGGTGAGGCTATTGGGATTCATCTCCCAATGACTCTTGGCCTTCCTTATTTCCTAATATTATTTAATATACAATTAAATATCCTCACCCAACCCTTAGGATTAGGTGTCAACATAACTCAATAAATAGTTACTGGAAAAAAATGCATACTTGTTCTCAATATGGAGGACTAACATAAATTTTAAATGAGATAATTATAATCCATTAGATTGTGGAAATAATTCACATAACAACTCAATCATTAAATGAAATACATGTTAGTAAACAATTACTAGAAATTCATTGATATGTATAGTCACATTCAAAGACTAATAACAAATTCAATACAACCATGACAAATCAATAATAATGAGTTTTAAATAAACACGTTTCATAAATGACAATTCTATGCAATGTACAAATTTATATATGCGTAATCTAACGAGCTGTCATTTTTTCCCTAAAATAATGGAAATTCTGGCACGGTGTTGATAAAATCTGGCGGAAATTTTTGGAAATCTAGGCTATAGTTGTCAAGCTTCAATATTTTGGGTGCCCCATGGGTTTTTAATGGTGGTGAATCCATTTTGACCATTAAAAACAAAATTCAGGCACTCCTATTGTTATCTTTTTTGGAAAAAAATGGTTAGTTTCCAGTTATTTTTTGCCATTCGTGTGAAATTGATGCCTCGATAGACAATTTCCTTACATATATCTACAATAAAATATTTCAATATAGTGGAAAATTTTCATTATAATTAAACTGGATAGTATTACCAAATGTAAATACAACAAATACACTTCATATCGTTCCATGAGGTCCTCTAGACTCGAGAAAAGTGCACAAGTCTATAATTACTCATATAAAGCTCTAAATAAAATTTATTTCAAGAATTAATTGTGATAGCAGAAGTTTCTTCATGACTTTAGTTTAGTCTCTCCTCTTTCAAATTCCTCCATCCCTAGGTCCATCGTCTAGATTCCAAAGTGTTCCCCCTTCTTAGAAAGGTTGTATTTTATAAAATAATTTCCATTAACATTAACAAAATATCTCTCTCCCCCAGATGCGGGTGCCATATAGTTTCAATGGAGTACACGGGGCGACCATGTGGCTCACCACACGGCACGCCCATGTGACATGGCCTGGGGAAACCGAGTGCCTTAACTCCTTGCGTGGGCTGGGCTTTAAAGCCCCATGCGCCACCTCCATTTTGACGTACTCCGCGTCTTGTGTATTTACTCCTTCCTGTACGATGATGTTTGCCATTCCCGCTCCTCCCTTGGCTCCCCTGCCTGCTCTGCTTGCCTTCCCTGCGCTTGTGTGGCTCATGCATCCCCTGGCTCTAGCGCGAAGCCTCTGGGCTCTGTCTCCTGTTTCATCTCCATATCAATACCACGCATTACCTAAGGCTGCTAAGATGCCGTGGTGCCAACGACAACGCAATAGAAGGGAGGGGGGAAGAGGCCTTCCTTCGCGACCCCTTCTTTTGATGGCTCTCCATCCGGATTTGAACCTTCCTGCAGATTGGGATATGGCAGACGTGGCGCCCTCCTTCCCCGCTCTAGCCTCGCCTCCCGCAGTGTTCTCTGACCCTTTAGTCTGTCCCGAGCACTTCCCTAGCTCCTATTCTCCACCCTCCTCCTCCCGCTGCAAGAAGAGAGCCCACAAATCCACCGTTGCTGCCGAGCCCACCTTCCCCCCCCCGCGAACTGAAAGCACTGCCTGTGAAGCCTACTTTAAGCTCCACTTCAGAAGACAATGATTTTGAGACGAAGGCGGAGCCAAGGCTCCCAGGGTTGCTCCATTCGGGCTCCCCCTTAACAAAAGAAGAGAGCACCTTGATGGCCGCTCAGGACAACTCAGCCATCATGCAGGTTTTCACAGCTCTGGACACTTCGGATGAATGCCTTGGATGTCCTTCTCCTCCGCTCGGGCTACATGAGGAAGCAGACCAAGGCTCGGGCGCTCTTGACTATAGATACATCTGTAGGATTGTTGAAGAATCGCCTCCCCCCAACGACTCGCATGAAGATTCGCCTTAGAATTCGCCCCTCGAATTTCGCCGTTTACTGGTTTTTATGCTATCTATTCTTAGTCCTTTTTATATATTTTTGTACTGTCGTTAAGGCTGGTTTCCCGAAATGGGCAGTGTGTAATGGTTGGTCTCTAAAGGTTGGTTTTCCCTCTCAGAACAGTCTAGTTTTGGATAGTAGTGCTCTGCTTATTCCCTCAACCATGGATTCCTCCATGCCCGAGGATGAGAATTGTAACTCTGGTTTGACTGCTTAATAGAAATAGTTTTACTTAGAAAAAAAAACAAAAAAACAAAATATCTCTCAATTCTTTTCTAAACTAAATTTGTAATATCGAATTTGTTGATGAAGATATGTTTGTTGAAAAAATTGAAGGGATTATGTGCTTGTTGCCTCCTTGATTTTCAAAATTGAAGGGATTATGTCCATCTCGTCATTTCCTTTTAAATCTATTTTCATATTATTTAAATCCATACATGTACATCAAAAAATCATAATAATAATAAATAAAACCGACAAAATTGATAAAAAAATTAAAACTAAAAATATACACAAATATTTTTCAGATTATCTTGACATTTTCCTCATTAATTTACCAAGAATGACTTTCCCAAATAATTCTCCAATGAGTTATTTGTGCTTAATTTGACCTTCTAGAACTCTAGATATGACCTTCCAAAATTGTTACTTAGCCACCATTGATCCAACTCATGGGTTAATTTCATCCATTGATTTAAATTCTAAAATCAATATCACACGTGTCGTGAGGGAAAATTTTGATGGTTTATATTGTATTTTTTCATTAGCTTAGTTTGTATGAAAGTAAAGTGGAAGGTATATAGTGAGTGGAGCCCATGTTAAATGTTTTTATTGTGCATGTGATGTCCGATGTCCTATAAGATTGAGTTGGGCATAGTGAAGTGAGTCTAATCTAAAAGTTGTATAAAGTAACTGAAAAATGATTAACTTAAAATCAAAATCATGATAATATAAAGTAAGAAAAAATCAAATCAAATAACAATGAAATAAAATAAAACAATATAAGAATTATATCAATCTACACCTACTACCAGTGAATGAAAGGACACATTGTTAACCATATAAAAATTATATCAATCCACATCAACTACATGTGGATGAAAGGACACATTGTTAGCCGTATGGCCAAAACCATGTCATAATACAAAAAAATTCCAAGGGTTATAACTTTACATGACAAAAGTTCTAACATATTAAAATCTTTGTTGTGAGATAAAAGAATTGAACTTTGCATGGCAAAAGTTCCAACGTATTAAAATCTTTGCTGTGAGATAAAAGAATTGAAGTCGCAATCATGTGGGAGCTATTTCTTTTAAAATATATTCAAAGGGAATCGGAGACCCCTTCATAATAAGTTTATTTTTTTAATGAAATTGAAGGCCATGTAAAAATTGATGTTTTTCCCAATTTTCAATCTAATAACTCGTGTTAATTATTTTATATCTAAGTTATATAGACATAAATTGGATTAAAATTTTGTTTCGTTACGTGAGAAAGTATATTGAATGAAGAAATGTTATTTTTTAATGAAAGTTTACAGCTTGAAAATTTGATGGTTTTTCTCAAATTGAAATTTGTCTTCTCATGTCCATTTATCGATTTATGTTATTTCACGATGAAAACCAAACTTTTCAAAATTTCATCTTTAATCAAATTATTTCAATCCACTAAAGTGCCCATTTAATTAATTAATGCGTTGAATATAATGTTTTAAGGAAACTTACAAAAGGTCATGCTAGTTTTCAATAGACTCATATGAGTATGTGCATCGATGATTGATGATTGGAGAGAAAAAATACTTCAAATTCCACAATGTTTACCCATGTGGTGAAACAAGTTTACGTGATGCAACAATCCCATTGTTGAAATCATAAATGTAGATGCAATCATTCGTGATTGGAGAGAACTCTTTGATGATAGTGTTATGGAATCATTATACCATCAACACATCATTCTATGAGGGAAAGCTCAAAAGAATCGATGCAAGGAAGTGTGCATAAACAAAGAAGGGAATATCATCAAATCAAATCAAACCCTCAAATCAAGGCAAAATCAAATGCAAACAAAAGCATTATCTATGAAATTCATATGGGGCCTCTTTATTATTAATAAAAATAAAAGGGGATTTGTTGAGGCCTAAATAGGGAGCCGTCTACACCATTGTCTTTTGATTAACACGACACATTTTGAATTCTCATACAGTGGGAAGGATATCACATCCATTGAGGAAATATGTCCTCCCAACACACTTGTCACTTAGTTATGTCTCGTTAAGGAGGGGTTCAATGATTGTCAAGTGGAGAATGATTGTAAAATGCTTTAATTTGCATTATTACCCTGGTGGATCTTCATTAAGATCTTCAGATAATTGACATGGGGATGAGGCTACAACAGTTCACATATGGCAGGGCATTCCATTTATTCCTCTCACGTGGATTATGAATATTCCTCTCATGTAGTTGAGTAGGTTGTTATTTTGGGACTTAATTTGCTTCGACGACTTCATGGGGAGATATTAAAGGAAAAGAAGGCAAGTCAATGTTGTTTCCCTCATTTTCTTTTCCTCTAATTTCCTTTGCACCTTGGTTGAGGTTCAAGGACAATTTCTCCATATGAACTAAATTCCTTTAGGATTTCCATGTTTGGTCAAGCATGTAGCTTGCTCGCAGATGGTCTTGGTATCAGATAGTTCAAGTTCGGGTACACTTTTTATGTGAAAATTTTTAGATTCCTCATTATTATTTGTTTGGTATCAGTTGGCTTTTCAGGTAAAGGTAAGAGAAAAAGGTTATCTTCTGAAAGAGAGTCTCTCCCTCATCTTAAGGCTACCATATTGTTGTTTCAAACAAAGGCTCCCTCGCTTCTTTCAATGGATAATATTCTCCTTAAGGAATACATTTCTCAGAGGTTCATCATTTTATCAAGGTTTTTCCTGATCTTAGGGGAACCCTTGTCTCCCATTGGGCTCGAATGTAACAACTTCGAGTTAAAAATATGTGTAATAAAGTTAATAATAAAGGAAAAATAAGACCAAGGTCATGGGACACGTATTCCAAGATGAATGTTGGGAAAAAAATACTAGCAGGTGTTCATTTGGTTTATTATGGCTTAAGAAAAAATTGGCAAAGGAAATCGAAAAGGCTTTTGAAAGGCAAGAGGCATTAATTAGCATTTTATTTATGAAAATAATGGAAATTAGGAGAAAATGAAGGTGAAAGGCCACAGGTTAAGAGAAAACTAATGGAAAAATAATGGAAATTGAAGAAAATAGAGGCCTCATTAATAAAAATTCTTTTGAGGATCGGTTCACAACCTTTTTCCAGTTTCAACTTGGAGCTCTCTCAATTATCTCATACTCTTGCACACTTAGAGAATTATTGGAGCACTCTAGAATTAGAGAAAGGAAAGAAAAGGAAGGACAAGGAAGGTAAAGTAAAGATGCTATCAAGCAAGGAATAGTTGGATCAAACGGCTACAACGAGATTACTTGCATGTATTGAGTTTTTTGTATGATTTACTTGCTAGTTTTGGAATGCATGGCGTATGAATGTGTGAATTTGGTTTCTTTGTTTTCATTGGCATGGGTTTTTCCAAGTGTGACAGTGGTATTTGGCCTTGCCTTTCCATTTCCGGATAGCCATGGTGTGATGGGGTTCTTAATTTGGTTGAGCTAGATTGTTGGGTGGTTTCGAAACTAAGTGAAGTGGTATCAAGAAAATCACAAGGCCTTGGAATCCCTAGACTAGTAAAGGTGGGATTTCGGTAAACCCTGGTTATGTATACCATCATTGGGCCTAGAAATCCTAAACCGGTAAATGCAGGATATATAGTAAATCTTAGAGGGTGGAGATAAAGAAATTCCTCATGGTTTACGTGGATAGATCCAGAGGCATCATGCTTGTATAGGCCTAGTGATCCCTAGACCAGTGTATGGTGGGATTGTAGCAAATCCTGGTAGCATATGTTTCTTGTTTGGGCACATGAATCCCTTGGAGGGATATATGGTAAAACATGGTTGTATAGGTGCTTTCTTTGGGCCTAGAAATCGCTCACCAGTTCTGGTGGGATATGTGGTAAAGCCTGAGAAGCATGGTCAGTTTTGTTGTGATTCCCACATTCATGCTTATAATATGGCACAGGGGTGATTGGTTGAAAGAAAGATTTGGTTCAACCCAATCTATGGTCGGGTGGTACGTGGAAGTCCCTGACTTGGTTGGATTTTTCATATGTTAGTAATATAGTACTTTCCTCTTGTATTTTATGAGTAAATGTGCTTGTTATTATGTGATTTTAATTGTTGTCCTGCCATTGCTAATCTATTGGCTATATGTTGGTTGTAAGCATGGTTTTATGACAAACTTTAGTTATGGATCTCATCATGTTTTAATTAGTAAATGAATTAATACGAAATGTATGACCTAACAAATGATAATGAGGCTATTGTGAGAGGGTATTCGACCTTCTTGATGAATCACACATAATTATGAGGCCCCTATGTTCAAATGTGTATTTATGTCCTATAAATTACATGTCAATGATGTGTTTGGTGAAATATCTCTCATGGTTAGGATGAGCTAGGTTAGGTCCTTATTCAAGTTTTACATTAGATACCTTTCCTTCTTGTTATTTATCACTTATGAATGCTTTGTCAAGTTTTGGACAGAGGCCTGAGTCTTAGCCCTGAAAAAGTGGCTCAGATTTCAAGGTTGCTGACACAGAACTGCCTAAAAAACACTGTAGTTGCATGGAGGCCTTACTGTGGGAGTGACTGGGGGTCTAGTTCAGTAAAAAGGTAAGCTAACTCAGGGGTTGGGCACCTAGAGTGGTTGGTTAGCCCCTAGGGGTCCTGTAGCTCCTGAGGAAGTTTAGTTTGGTATTTTGTATGTCGATTCCACTTCCTTAACTATACATGGGTAGTTGAATCATATCATAGCAACCCTTCGTCAAATGTTTACCCCGATTGACAGGTTATCTTGGGTAAATGTGGGATGAGGGTGTTAAAAAGTGGTATCAGAGCGAGTTCTGTTCTCTTTAGGTGATGTATGGTTTCCATTCTCTTTGGGTGATATTTAATACCAAAAATTGGTATAAAAGTATGGTTCAACCCTTGGTCTAGATGGGCAGAATGTGTGTGTCATGCGTACATGTAGGTTGTATATGTGCTTGATGTGTATGCATGGTGATGGTCATTGTTGATCATGTAGAAGTTGAATAGGTTGTTGTGGGGATGTGTTTTTCATGAATGCATGTCAGTTGAATATGCATTTGTTGTGTATGTTAGTGTCTATACGTTGTTATGTATGTATTGTGTCTATTTGGTGTCATAGTTGTGGCATTGTGCCTGGCAACTAGATGATGATTAAGAATATGTCTATATACTGTTATGTTTGTGATTATACATGTATTGTGATAATCTAGTTAATATTGTAGACAAGATATCCTCCCCTAAACTATACAGAAGTATGTTGATTATGTTTATATTTTGGTTTAGCTTACATGATATACTTACAAGAAGAATATCAAAGATGACTAGCAATATGGTGGACTACAACTCATGAGATTCTCCCTATATATTAGACGAGGAGCATGGTGATGGGTGCTCTCCTGATATAGAAGACAACTTGAAAATTTTGAAGGTAGAAATAATAAGTTGCAAGGAGGATAGTGATAGAATCATTCAAGCACAGGAGAAACAACCAGGGGTCAATGCAGTTATCCTCCAGATTTTGTTAGACTTGCAGAGACAATGACCACTTAGAATTAGTCATGGGAAGGAGTGCATGACTAATGGGGCATATGCCAGTAGGTATCATGGTGGGGACAAGTTGGATAAGGATGACACGATTAGAGATGGAAGGTTATTGGATACGCCAGATAAGAGAGGTGATTGACACAGGTTCTATTCTAGTTCTGGTTCAAATAGGCACCATGATCACCATCGCTATCATCCTTACAGGAGGAGTGACAAGGGATATTTTCCAGATGAGTTTAAGAAATACAAGCCACCTACATTTGAGGGAGATTTGAAAAAGTTAGAATATTCAGATGCATGGTTACTCAGGATGAAGAAGTTATTTGAGAGGCATGATTACACAGAGAATATGAAGGCCAAAATAACTATCTTCAGCCTCAAAGGGAAAGAAAACATCTAGTGGGAAGATGTGAAGCAGGTTAGAGACATCAAGACAGAGGAGTTGAGTTGGCATGAATTCAAGAGAATTTTCAGGAATAAGTACTTGTCAGAAAGGTACTATGACAACAAATCCAAGGAATTCTATGAGCTAAAAATGGGATCGATGATAGATGAGGAGTATATGACCAAGTTCCTAAAATTTTTGAGCCATATACCGTATATTAAGGATGAGAAAGCCATGAATTCAAGAGAATTTTTAGGAAGAAGTACTTGTCAGAAAGGTACTATGACAACAAATCCAAGGAATTCTATGAGCTAAAGATGGGATCGATGATAGATGAGGAGTATATGACCAAGTTCCTGAAATTTTTGAGCCATATACCGTATATTAAGGATGAGAAGGCCAAAGTTTAGAGATTTTTTAGTGGATTTCCATTAGCATTTAAATATCTGATTGAGTATGATGAGCCTCAGACACTTGAATAAGTCATTGGAAAGTTGAAACATTGTTATGAGCAATCAAAGCGTAAGAAAAAATATCAGCTAGCTTGGAAAGGGAAAGACAAGACTAAAGATAAATCACAGATGAAAAGAACATGACCTGAGGATGCAGGTGAGAAAGATAATGTTGTAACTTATAATAAGTTTAGTGGACCTCAGCTTGGAGAAAAGAATAACAAAGGTGATGGTAGGAGACATTTGAGTGTTCGACATGTGGTAAGGAGAATCTTAAGAAAGATTGTCTGTAGAATAAGGGTGGTAGGCCTCTTATCTACAATGCTCGGGAGGTGCAAACGGTTGGGGATGTTGGGCAGAGCATTCCTTGGATCTATGTGACATTGGATAACATGCAGGCGGACCACAAAGAATCTATCATTTATATGGATAATAATATTTTTGATGAAGTTATTTCGATTTTGATTGAGCCAAAATATAATAATAGTTATGTTAATCCTTGGTGGATAAGTGTGGTTTAAATAAATGAGTACATGCAGATTCTTGGTTAGTGCAGTTGGATACAGGTAGTGAGAAAAGAGTGCATCATTGGGTAAGAGCTTGTGCATTTGATCTGAATGGTATGCCTAAATTAGTACATCTGAATGAACTTCCATTGGGTTCATACAATATGCTATTAGGTATGGATGGGTTGTATATTCACAAGACTAAGGTGGATTGTTATGACAAGGATATTGAGTGCTTGGATGACAATGGGGAAGAAAGAATCTTACAGGGTAAGAATAAGGAAACATCAGTTACAATGGTCACAATTATTCAGGCAAAGCACAATCGTAGGAAAGGGTGTGTGTTATTTGTAGTACATATTTCCAGTGATAAAGGTAAAGATGTTGAGGATGCAGAGTTATTGAACATGTAACCGATTTTACAACAGTTTCAGGATGTGTTCCAACAGATATTTTAGAGTTTCTGCCTCACAAGGAAGTGGAATTTTCTATTGAGTTGGTACGAGGGGCAACACCAACATCAAAGAAACCTTATAGGATGAGCACTCCAGAGTTAGTGGAATTGAAGTTACAGTTGAAGGGAATACTTGAAAAAGGATATATTAGGCCAAGTGTATTGCCTTGGGGTGCACTAGTGTTGTTTGTGAAGAAGAAGGATTGTACTCTTAGGTTGTGCATTGATTACAGGTAGCTGAACAAGGTAACCATCAAGAAATCCTCATTTATATTCAACATTCCAACGTTTCATGTGATTGCCTAATTTTCTTTCATATCAATTAAGTTATTAAATATTCATAATCCCTAATCCATAATCAATAATGGTATTCTATAGACCGATATCCTTTTAATTAAATTGATTAATTTAAAAAAAATCCATATGAACATAAGTTATGGTTTTTTGGGTATGTGGTATTAATAAGCAATGGTATTAGCCAATGATATTGTAAATAAACTTATTAGAAAGTTAAGAATCAACATGATAAAGTGGGGGTGAATCTTATATATATATTTATGTTTAAAATATGTTTAACTCATATATTAATTTTTTTATAATTAATAATATAATAAAATTATAATTAATAGTCAATTTTATTTATTTATTTATTTCGATAATATAAAACGTATTTTAAAATAAGTATTTTCATATTGATTAGTATTTTATAATCATTTAATTTATATAACTATGCTAGTTATATATAATTTAGTGATCCAATTTTTTACAAAATATGAATCAATACCAATCAACCTTTTATCTCCTTTATAAACTTTTAAAACAAGCAACACACATCTTATGGTTTTTATACATGTTTCTTTTCATTTTTTTACATATTTTTATAATTTCAAAATAAAACTTGTAGTATTTAGTTTATCATTTAAATAAGTATGTTTTGGCTTTCCCGATTTCAATTTTTTTAATATTCTCCGACAGCATGTGGATCTCCTCCTGGCCCCTCTATCAGCTTCTATCTCCATCATCCCTCTCCATTTTCATTCTGTCTATATATCCGTTACTATGCCTCCATCTCCATTTCATATCGTGTTGACGGAGGACATGCTCCAGCTGCACTCAAACTCTAGCTCCACACACTTTAGTTCAATTTGATGGATTTCTCTCCCTTTTTTCTGTTTTACATTTAGTGGGTTCCGTTGCCACTAACCTGCATTGTTCATATTTGTGTGTTTGTTGATTTTTATGAAGATATGCATGGGAATAATAAGGGCATGAGATGGGGCTTTTATGAGGTTCAAGGAGATATAGTCCAAGCGAATATTGTTGATCATGTTGTTGTTGTTAATGTGTTCATGTCTTATGTGTGCCCTTTATTCTTGCAATTGTAAATTCTCATTACATCTTCCTACCAATTAATGTTAGGATATTTCGACACATAGGAAATAGTTAAGTATAACTTGGCCTAGTGTAGGGTTAAGTAAAGTGTGTTTCTTTACTATGTACATTTGTAACTTATAATCTGACTGTTACGATATGTAGTGATCCGACGGTTCACTCTCTCCTTGGTATTACCGACACTTGATATGTGGCTTAGCACCCGATTGGTCAATGATATCTTTTTAAAGAGCATGGAGGGTCATTTGTCTGGTAACCATTTATGAGAGAAACATGTAAATTTTCTTTTTTATATTAATAAATTTCCTGAAGTGGCCGCGCTGGCTTAGGCTATGGACTGTTTCCCTCTTCGAGGGCTTTAACCACGTGATATACATGTGTACTGATTTGTGATCTATTTGTGAGCAGTGACCTTTGGTGCTTGATCTAAGGAACTTACCCTGTAAATTCCTACATGGTGTTAGAGCCATTTTGAGGGCCACATCTGTTGTTGATACAAATATAAAGCCAGTTTGACTACATGTGATTTTCGTTTTCCAGATATATTATTTATGACCACTTTTGGGCCTGGAGAACTGATTTTTTGTGTCCGAAGCATCTATTACAGTGAGGAACCCTTTTTATTTCATGCAAAAAGGTTTCCAGTTGCTCGAGTTATGTCATTTTAGATCTGGAGGTATAAAATATCCTTTTTGCAGTTATATTTATTTATCGTTCTGCTTATTTTGGTTCCCTCTGTTTATTTCGGTTTATAGTTTTTCTTTTGTCGGATCTATACCCTCTTCTCTGTGTATGCTATTTGCTCTGCGCTATGTGTGATCTCAAAAAATCAGAAATAGGAAGACGAGATTTTTTTTTTGCTATGTATGTTCTTTCCCCGCGTCTTTGTGCAATCTCGGGAAATCAAAAATACTGGAAAAAAGGATAGTTGCCGATAAGGCTAACAAAAAATCTAACGTTATACCATAAGGCTTTATTTTCTTTCTTTTTTGCATGGATTTTTGTATTTTTTTGCAGGAGAAAGCACGCACATCGAAGAGTAAAAAAAAAAAAAACTTCCTCCTTTCAAACAATTATAGAATCCTTTTACTAGCTCACTACATGTAAAGTTAGTTTATGAGAATAGAGGTCTTGGGTTCAAGTCTCTCTCTCATTGTTCTTTTTGTAAAAAGTTTTTTGTTAAGTTACTTTCTCTTGCCACTTTTAAAAAGAGGGTTTTATTTCAAAAACACATGTAAAAGTAAGATTCTAAAAGTGACTCACTTATTTATAAAAGTAGGTCACATAAAGTAGTTTTTTTTAAAAAGTGAGTTTATTGTATTAAGTTTGAAAACGGTGGACATGGGGGGGTGGTAATTCTTTTTTTTAAATGTAGAACTTCATTATCAGCTTTCAACCTTCCACGTAACTATTCGATATCTACAATGCATTATTTCATAAGGCATAACTTCTTCATCCGGAAAGTTGTTTTCCGAGCCATTTTTTTTGAACCAGCCTAATTTTTTGAAATCTTTCCATTGGAGCAATTAGTTTAAGCCCTTTTCAGTTTCAATTTAAAAAAAAAAATGGAAAGTGCATGCTTGGTTATTCTTAATGACACCAATTATTTCCAATGGCTATCCTACACGATAGACTTACTTAGAAGTAAAGGGCTTTATAGAATAGCCTCAGGACAAGAAACTAAACCTTCCGATGGAGATAAAACCGCTAAATGGGAAAATAAACAAGATCAACCACGAGGGTTGATAGGAATGTCCATTTATCAAGATCTTTGATTTCATATCCAAGAAATTGACACCCTTGATGCAGCTATGTAAAAGCTAAATACTGTTTTTGGCATTCAAAATGAAATCAGGGCCCACCAGCTTGAAAATGAGTTTCTTACTTTGGACGCCAATAATTTCTCTTCTATTGAAGATTTTTTGTCCAAATTCAAGATCCTTAGACTTCTTTTAGAAGGTTGTAACGTAAAAAATGAATATGGTAGCCTTATCTATTCCATTCTTGCTAAGATTGGACCTGCATACTCTGTATTTGTTTCCACCTTCCATTCCACTAGAGAAGCCCTCATTTCTCAAGGAACAACCTACAAGTCCCCCTCTTTTGATGCATTTTGCGATTCTTTGATAAGAGAACAAGAAAAACTCTTACACCTTGGTCTTATCAATACTGGAAACAATTCTAAGAAAGCTTTAGTATCCCAACAACAACCATATAAAAAGGATCCCAAGAAGCAGTATCCTAAAAAGTATGGTCCTAAACCAAACAAGGGTATTAAGCAATTTCAACCGCAAACTGAAAAAGAAACTCACCAAACTGATAAGGCAACTAAAAATAAAGGGAAGAAAACAGATAGACATTGAAAATTTTGTAATCGTGATGGCAATGTAGAGTCCAAATGTTTTAATAAGATGGAAGCCTTGGAAGCGGAAATGAAGAAGCACCACATCAATTTGGAGAACTCTTCAACTTCATCTTCAGGAATGGAACTTTCTTCTTGTGGTTGTCAAGTATCTGGTTATGCATTAAATGTATCTTATTCTTCTCATTCTCATGAGTGGCTCATTGATTCTGGAGCTTCTTACCACATGGCCAAAATAAAGCCATGTTTTCATCTTTAAAATATTGTAACACCAAACATATTTATGTTGGTGATGATAGATCTCTTAGTGTTGTAGGATCTGGAACCATTCATCTAGATAATGGTCAGTTTAATGATGTATTATGTGTTCCTACCTTTTCATGCATTAACCTTCTGTTTATCAGATAAGTCATTCGGGTGAAGGGAAAACAATAGAATTCTCACCTCATGATGTTGTAATGAAGGACCTCAAAGATCTTAGAAATATTTTAGCTACTGGCATTGTTGATGATTCCACAAGGTTTTATAAGTTTGAAAACTTTGGGTCATCATGTCTTCCCTCCATTTTTGTTTCTCATAATGATGAAGTGATCAAATTTTGGCATGAGCGATTTGGTTACTTAAACTATCGCTCTCTTCAAACTCTATGTAAAGAAAACATGGTGACAAGTCTTCCTATGGTATCTTTCCGAGCTGGTGTTTGTTCTGGATGTGTACTCGTAAAATAACATCGGGATAGTTTTGACAAACATGCCTCTTGGCATGCTTTAGCCCCTTTGTACCTTGTGCACAATGATTTATGTGGTCCACTTCATGTTGTTTCTTTATCTGGTTTCAAGTACTTCTTAAATTTCATTGATGATTTTTCCAGATGCACTTGGGTATACTTCTTAAAAATCAAGAGTGAAATTTTTAACATGTTCTTGGCCTTTAAGGCCTTTGTTGATAAACAATCTGGACATCAAATTCTTAAGTTAAGACCAGACAATGGAGGAGAATATTTTAACAACAAATTTATCAACTTTTGCACTGATAATGGCATTCAATTGCAATATACTGTTCCATATACTCCACAAAAAAATGGTGTAGTTGAAAGGAAGAATCACACCTTAAAAGAAATGGGTAATTGTATGCTTCAATCTAAAGGACATAGTCTCAATTTTTGGGTAGAAGCAATTAACTGTGAAAATTATATAGTAAATCGCACTCCTACTAAGGTTTAAGGAATATAACTCCAGAAGAATCCTGGAGATCAATCAAACCAGATGTAAGTCACTTTTGTGTTTTCAGAAGTGATGCTTGGGCCCATATTCAAGATGTGAAACATAAAGCCTTAGAACCTAAGAGTGAAAAATGAATTTTCGTTGGATATTCTAAATATGTTAAAGGATATAAACTTCTTCAACCAAAATCCAAAAATATAATCATTAGAAGAGATGTAAAATTTTATGAAAATATATTGGTGTGCGAGCCTAGTTCGGCGGGTGTGCCACCTTTGGCCTGTGAGCCTAATTCGGCATATGTTCCACCTCTCTCTATCTCTTCTATTTTTTATAGCATTCCTTCTAGTTCAGATGATGACAGCGAGGATGAAAATCCTCCTCCACCTCTTGAAGATATTCCTTCAGCTCCACAGCTTCCAAGATGGGTCCGCTTTACTCGGGATGCAGCAGGCTCTCTTGCACGTGACCCTGCAGATTGACATCGTACACATTATCAGTTCGAAAGAGCCTCTTCCTTATTGGTCAAGTTCCAGAAAATCCTGATCCAGACACCTTTAAAGAAGATTCAGGTCATCTAGATTGGGATGAAGTTATGAATGAACAATATCATTCCTTATTGGAAAATGATACTTGGGATCTTGTTCCTCTTCCAAAGGGCATAAAAATTGTCAGATGCAAATGGGTTTACAAAAAAAAGTTTGGACCAGATGGAAAAGTGGATAGACATAAATCTTGTCCTGTTGCTAAAGTATTTTCACAAGTTGAAGGAATTGATTATACTGAAACCTTATCCCCTGTTGCCAAAATGAATTCCATTTGCGTTGTTCTTTCCCTTGCTCCCTCCTTTAAATGGGAAGTCCATCAGATGGATGTTAAATCCACCTTCTTACATGGATATTTGCATGAAGAAATCTACATGGAACAACCCCCTAGCTTTATCCAAATGACTCTAACATTGTTTTTCGCCTTAGGATGTCTCCCCATGGTCTCAAACAAGCTCCTCGGGCTTGGTATGCCAAAGTGGATAGATTTCTATTAGATAATGGCTTTTATAGGTGTAATTTTGACAACACTGTCTAGACCAAGAATGTGGGTAAGTCTTTCACCATCCTTGTTCTTTATGTTGATGATCGTATCCTTAGTGGTAATGATCCCAACCATATAAACCATGTGAAGTCTAGCCTCAAAAGAAAGTTTGAAATGACAGACTTAGGACACTTTCATTATTTCCTTGGTATTCAAGTCTTGCAGTCCAAAGAAGGTATTACCCTTTCTCAATCCAAGTATTCCTATGATCTTCTACGCCACTTTCACATGGAAGACTGTAAACCAACCCATTCTCCCTTCCAGTCTAGAGTCAATCTTTCAGTCACTTGTACTATCCCAGAAGTTGATGCTACCTTATACCGTCAACTTGTTGGTAAACTTCTGTATCTAACCCATACCCATCTTGAACTTTCCTTGGTTTATGCACCAACATCATGAAAGTCACTGGAAAGGAGCTAAAAGAATACTTCGATATATTCAAGGTACAGTTTAGTTCAGGATTAATTACAGTGCAGGAGCATCTCCGTTGTTGATTGGTTTCACTGATTTTGATTGGGATGGTGACCTTGATGATCGAAATTCTACTGCAGGATACGTATTCACTCTTGGTTTAGGACCTATTAATTTTTATTGTAAGAAACAAAGTGTCTTCTCTCTTTCCTCAGTAGAAGTAGAGTATCCTGGTGGAGTTTAAGTAGAAAGGAAGCCATGTGGCTTCGTCAGATATTGTCTGAATTTGGTCTTCATCAACAGCATCCAACTATACTTTGGTGTGATAATCATAGTGCCATTCAGCTATGCAAAGATCAAGTTCAGCATCAGCGTATGAAACACATTGAGCTTCATATACACTTCATTAGAAAGCTCATTCATGACCGTGTTCTTGAAGTACAATATTGTTCAACCAATGATCAAGTTGTTGATATATTTACAAAGGCTCTCACAGAAGCGAAATTTACCAAAATTCGATCTATGCTTGGAGTTCAGGAAAGTTATCATTAAGGGGGATAGGCTGTAATGCCTCCTTCCTTATCCTATTGTGTCACCTTTGTAAATCCTTCAATCCTATCCCAAGTATTTCTTAAGGGGGGATGTTACGATATTTTGACACAAAGGATATAGTCTCCTTTTGTGTCACCTTTTTAAATACTTCAATCCTATCCCAAGTTGTTCTTAAGGGGGGATGTTAGGATATTCCAACAGATAGGAAATAGTTAAGTATAACTTGGTCTAGCGTAGAGTTAGGTAAAGTGTGTTTCTTTACTATGTACATTTGTAACTTATAATCTGATGGTCACGATATGTAGTGATCTAATGGTTCACTCTCTCCTTGGTATTATCGACACCTGATCCATGGCTTAACACCTGATTGGTCCATGATCTCTACTTAAAGAGCATGGAGGGTCATTTGTCAGTAACTGTTTAAGAGAGAAACATATGTAAATTTTCTTTTTTATATTAATAAATTTCCTGAAGTGACCGCATTGGCTCAGGTCGTGGACTGTTTCCCTCTTCGAGGGTTTTAACCATGTGATATACTGGTGTACTGATTTGTGATATATTTGTGAGAGGTGGCCTTTGGTGTTTGATCTAAGGAACTTACCTTGTAAATTCCTACAGTCAGGAGACCTCTTGTGAAAAGGATGCTTGTGAAGACGATGACACTCGTAGATTTATTAACATGTTTGGATATTTTCTTTATTTCACATTCTTGGTCGTTATGCATCATCATTATTATTTTTCGAGAATCCATGAAGTAAATTAGTCTCTAGACAACCCATAGATGATGGTTGGAATTTCATATTAGATAATTTAGTAACGATCCAACCAAGTATTCAAATTGAACCATTTTTTTAGGAAACTATATCTCCATGCAGCTAGTTAAAGACTCTCATGATATTCCCAAGGTGTAAATGGGAATTTAGAAAGAATATATTGATAAAGAAAAATAGTGAAAATTGTGGATGAAGTGAAGTTGGACTCACTCGAAGAACCACTAGGAAATTGGTTTCTGTTTATGGTGGCTTTACTAATGTTGGGTGTAGTATATGGTGAATTAATGGAAAAAAAATTAATGTCAATGTGGGCTCCATGGAATTTGAGATGCAACACTGTGAATTTCATAGAGATACTTCAATATCTTGCAAAGCAAAACCCTATTTTTCCTAGAAATTTCTCACACCTTGAGGTCCTGCACTCAAAAGAAATATTTAAAATCAAAACCCTAGTAACTAATTAACTTGAAACCTGAGAATCAAATTAAGTAAATTTCAAGATTATAATAAACCAAAGAGCAAGGCAATTGAAATCCAAATCAAATATTTAAGTTTATTATAATACTACACTTATGCAAGAAAATCTATGACAAAATTAAAGATGCAGAAAAGAAAAGGATTCCAGATTAGTTATAGTTATCTGTCGATGCGTTAATTATGTAAATTCAAGCATCATAAACCACAATGTTTATATTCTGATCTTAGAATCATTCTATTAAAATCTGCATACAAACTTCAAAATGTTACAAGCAAATAAAACCTGGATATGCCTAGTTGTCATACTTCAAAGGAACAATTTGCAACCCTAAAATCATAACTATGTTTTCATTCATTTGGGGAAGTTTACAAATTATTATCATGAAGCAATCATGAATCTTAACTTCTTGTAAAACTAAGTTTCTTCAAAGATATGGAGAAAACTACTTTAGTGTAGAAAGGATAAGTTCTAATATGTTCTCAGCACATTACATTCCATTCATATGACAGGGTCCCTATTTGATCCAAGTGGATATTGGTGGCCACCCATCTATTCCACCTAGACCTCCAGTCGGTTTCATCAGTTTCCTTGTTTATAGTAGCATTTACTATTTTAAATATTTTTTTTGAGTTTTAAACTTCTGGAGTAGTTTTCACCCCCTAAATGGCCTTTTTTTGAGGTTCGTAGAAAGACTATAGGCCTTATGAAAAAAAATGTGGTACTCGGATAGATATTTCTGACGATATATCATATGCACCAAACGAAGATAATATGACCAAGTTACGACCCCGAGAAGTTGGTTACCCAACTAACCCCAATGGGGTCCACAAACTCTTGGTGTTCCATCTCTTGGGGTTAGAGTTTTTGTTGTTTAGGGTTTTCCCATGTTGTTCAATAATAAAAAAGGCCCTTGAGCCTCATTGTAGCACAGTTGAGAGGCATGTAGCCACCACATCTCTTCTTAGAGATAAGCTACCATCACCCGAGCTAATTTATTTCCATTTTGTTTGTAAGCTTATTTCAGCTATTTGATCTTAATGAAATGAAGTATATTTTCTGTTGCATCTTTGTGTTTATGTTTATTTCTGTATTTTTTTGCATTCTTTCATAAATCTGGATCACTATTTAAATACTCTCTTTAAACGTATAAGCAAGTCCACTCATATTATCTTTATACAAATGAATTCACTTTATAAGTGACATAAAAAAAGGGTATTAAAAATATGTCTTGTATCATATTCTATTGCTTTTACAATTTATTTAAAGTATATTATTCATTGGGTCTGATTTTCCTAGCCACGTAAATTTTAACTCATATATCAGTTGCAATCCATTGTCCACATTCCGACACCCAAAAGGATGGGGAAAATGAGCATTATATTACACCCAATACAAAGTGGCATCAAAGCATTCTGTCAAACTATTTCTAGAAACCACAAGGATTAATAGCAGCGTGATATTTCCATGGACACGATGGTGAGGGTTTGATGATTCAAAACTAGTTTTTATGCTTATATACAACCTCATATTGATGGGAATCTAGTCAAATATGTAGGATCCTTATTTTTTCTAGAAACTAGTTCACAATTCCAAATTTGTATGCCTTGTTTAACCTCCGATCCAGAATTAGGAAACACTGTTGTTATAAATATGAAGATCTTGAAATTTAGAAAAGGGACAGATAGAATATTAGACTAGAGAACTATAGCTTGACAGACAGAGGTCACTTTCATAGAGTGAAGGAAGGCAAGGAGACAGACCCAATGTAGCATCACACATAGTTAACCTGCAGATTTCTCCCTCTCTTTACTGGAGTCCGATATTTTCTTGAACCATTTAAACAATGATATTTCGAAGATTAATCAAATCATTTCAATCTATGTTTTGTTTAGTTATTTTATACATTTTATTATTATACTCTCTATGTAAACCAGATCATTGACAGAGGGTGTGAGCTGGCTGGGTTGGCCACCAGATCAGCTCGACACCACCCTGAATTATTCAGGATTAGTTTGGATTATGGTTTTCTAAGTGAGTGCATTTAATTCTCTGTTATTTTATTTTAATTTCATGGATTATGGTTTTCTTACTGAGTGTGTTTAATTCTCTATTATTTGATTTTAATTTCACATTCTCATGTTATGAATGTTTTGTCTATTTTCAAATACCATTATGGTGCACAGGGTAAGTGAGTTGTTCAAAATTCCAAATGATTTGTTTTAGGATATTTTTCCTCTACTAGTTTTGATTGTGTCAATGATGAGAACTTGTGACCTCATGTTCCATAAATACAGTAATTTCTCATATCTTTCAAATTCACTTTAATTATAACGATTGTGATATGAGGTAAACATATATGGATTGAGAGTTGATGCATGAATAAATTTAATTCTAAACAAATTTAAATCCACATACTCATACTCGTTAGTACATTAAGAACTGAGGTCTCATATTTATATTATTTGATAATTTATAGTCATGGTTGAGAGAATTTATTGATGGGTGAAAACTCTATCATACTTAGGATTGGAAGGTCATGGTTCTATCAGTCATTTACTGGGTAAATTAACACGAGAATTTAATTATCAATCCGGGTTTGTAGAACTTAGAAGAATCTCCAAAATATATGGATTTCAACTATAGTTAAGTTTAGAAGATGAATTATTAAAAGGAAATGAATCTTACAAATATAAATCTAACTTAAACGATTTCTAAATTCAAGTGTGCAATCAGAAGTAGAAGAATCTCCTAACTTAAGAGATTTGTTTGTCCTTCTCTCACAAGATTAACTCATGAATTAGAAATAAAAAACTACTTAACTAAACAATAGATTAAGATACATGAAGTAATAATCGAAGATGCTCTTCATTGAAGAGGTACTGTTGGTCCTTCATCATATATTCAATTATTAGTGATTCCATTGTTAAAAACAGAAATTCAAAAAAAGAAGCAAATATGAATCTTAGTTTTTAGTCTCTTGATCAAATAGAAGAAGTATTTAACTTTAAATACTGGTTTGACTCTTCATATGCAGAATAGAAACAAGATTAAGATCCACCAGCAATCATGTAAAAGCATGTAAATATGAATTCTAACTTAAGATCTTGATTAGATAGAAATAATGTTTAACTTTAAACATTTGTTTGTACTATCATATGCAGGTTAATAATGATCATTAGATTCATCAATACCTAGAAATAATCGGCATACACAAATTAAAAATAAGCAAGCTAGGTCAAAAATTGCAACTATAAATAAACTAAGAAGTGTACTTAGCTCGGTGTGGGGGCCCTCCACCCTTGCCTTGTACACTGAGAGTACTTTCATCTACTAAAAATTATTCAACTCTCATGCACAAGAAAATGATCAATTTTTTCTTCAATTAACTTCAGAAAATAAGAATCTCAAAGTCTCAAGTTTCTCCTATTATCTTCTCCTCCTTTCTTCTTTTTTTCTTCCACACCTCACTTGGAGAAAGAGCACTCCTATTTATACATGAGTGCTTTGAAAACAAGTTAAGCAACTCATAATTACAAATCCACTTTTCTCTCAACCAATATCCCTATAATTACAAAATATGATCCCTTCAAATCGTCACTCATCTCTCACAAATCTTGGATACGATATGTTATCCAAATCTCCATGATCTTCTCCTTGGAATAAGCTTGAACAATTATACTTTGAATTCTTGAAATGGCGGAGGAAATATTTGAGAAGATTTTTAAATAGTCCTCAAAATAATCCTACACATTACAAAGCTCATCCACACTTGAGATATTAATGAAATATGTTAATTTTCCAATAATTAATCATACATTCTCTTATAATATTAAAAACAAATAAATTGGAAAATAATGAGGTGAACCCATGGAAATGGTATTATGAATGGTTAAATGAGGTGATGGAATGTGAGGAATGGCGAGGATAAATATGATGAAAATGTGACAATTACAAGACCAAACATACCCCCCAACTGAACTTGTTGCATGTCCTCATGCAACCTTGCATGGATTAAATTTTTTTGGCTTTGCATGATTATGGTTTCTAACAATGTATCATTCTAGGATGTGAAATACATGTACTACAACTGCTATTTTCTATGGTTGGTTCTTCTGTTAACAACCATGAATATAAAAAATGCTAGTTCTTGTGTTCAAAACATTTATTTCTTTTCTTTCTTCTCTTTTAACACATGTACTGAAAATGATAAGTCATTAATACGCATAAGAAAACCTTTTCTCATATTGTTAATCATGCAAAAATAGATATCAATGTATCAATTGCAACGAAGTGTAGTTTGGAAAAAGATGTGTTATGTTTATGAAAAGCTAAAAGATGATGTAATATGGTGAGGGAATTTTCCAAATTCATTTATTTTCAACATGTATGAAATTGTTTGATTAAAAATTAGAAAATAACATACCTTAACTTACCCAAAATTTTGATGAACTATGCAAAATGTAGTTGTTGCCACTTCTGGATCTAGAAAATGTCATGCTGATTTGAATGTGAGAATATGTCATGCTGCTAGATCAGGAAAATATCATGGTGTTGGATCATGTGAATATCATGCTGCTGGATGAAGTGAAGGAATATGAACTGCTACTTCGTTGTATGAATCTGAAGATGATGTCTGAAAGTGGAACTATCATACTCTCATATGGCTAAAGGAATGTTGTCGCAACTGTTGATGGTGTCATGAAAAATATATAGTATTCACCCGCTTCAAAAACTCGATGGTAAAATTCTAGTCATGCGAATGAATGTGTCAATGCTGAGCATGAAAAGAAGTCATTGGATTATCAACCATTAATGGATGTCGTTAACAAACATGACGCAAACTCACCATTGATGTTAATGAGTGCCAAGGTACCCTAGTACATCTTGCGAAGCGTGAATAAATGATCTGATGTCGAGCCACTTACAAGATCCAATGATCAGGGGACATTGATGTATTCCCATGACTGCTAGCGAGAGAACCCTTCATTAGGGCATACAAGCCTTAAGGTACTAATGATGACTCTAGTCTCTATCCCAGATAAGGTGTTGAGGTCGATGGGTCGAGACTTGTTGAAATGTGGGCCTTAAGGAATCCCACATCAGTCAACATGAGTTTGCAAAAAATGATTGGTAGGACTATAGATGAAAATATCTCAGAATTAGGCAATGTATATGGTAGGGCAATGTAATCATGGAAAGAGATCTTGGGATTTTTATTGACAAGGAAAGATGAACTAAAAAATAAGAAGGAGATGATGTATGCAGTTCAGAAAAATAGGTATGTATGAAGTCATGAAGGATAAGCAAATGGAAGATGGGCTGCAACATAGGGATGGTTAAGGCACTTGGAAGGAAAAATGTGAGTAAACATATCATGACGCAAAAGGGTTTCTGTGTAGCAGCAAATGTCATGATACGTGTAGTGAAGAATTAGTTCCTTCAAGCTTCCAATGATACATGTTTCATTGTGGTTTCAAAAGAGCACATCTGCACGAAACTAGATCGTCTACATACCTATAAAAAATTAGTAGAAATCCTGCATGAAATTTGTGAGAACTTTGAAAACCATAAAATGCAGAAATGAGTATGAGTGCTAGCAACCAAATAGAATGAAAATGCATTTACCTATTGTCGTTGCACGCAAGTTCTTCTGAAACAACTTCATAAATAAATCAATGTAATTCGTTTTTCAGGAATTATGAGATGTTTAATTGCTTCTGTATTCTTCTTTTTTTTAATGAAAAATAATAATATAGAACAATTTTTTTTTTATTATGTTGATTTTTAAGCAACAAAATTAAAAAACAATTTTTTTATTTTTTATTTTGTCATTTATTATTTATGTTTATTATTATTATTATTATTTATTTTTATATATATTAAGGATTATTCCAAGTTTATTATTAGACAAAATCCCTTGTACTCAACTTTCTAAATGAAACTGATATAAGCTATCAATTAATATTCATCACAAATCTAACCATGATCAACATGATATTTATGATCATAAAAATGCAACATTTCCCTTTTGTTATTGTAGCAAAAGAGATCAAATAAGCAGACTACAGAATCAACTTCAAAATACTTAAAGAGAATCATGGGAGGTTTGGCTCAGTTTTTTCAAAGACATCCTAGCATCCTAATAGACAAAAGCAAAGTAACCATCCTCAAATAAGATAGCCAACTACAAGATGCAATTTACTTGGGAAATTTATGCAAAATTTGTTATGTTTTGTATAGCTTTCTTGCAAATTCTAGTCATACTAGCTTCCTGTCCATAAACCTGGAATGGAACCCCAATCTCCTCGCCAAGGGCACGCATATTTGAAAGACCATTTTGATAATTTGGACCACCTCTTCTCACCTATACTTGCATCCGTGATGCTTTAAGTTTGGATTCCTTTTCACGCAAGGCTCGAATGATTCCACTAAAGGTAGCACTAACATGAGTGAAGTTTGCTATCCCTCCACCTATCAATAGTTCTCTCTTAAGTCCATCAGGATCTATAGTAGCACAAACTATTAAAACTCTGTTGGGAAAAATACTGAGAGGGGGTGGGGGGGTGAATCAGTATTTAGAGCTTACTCAAAACTTTTAATTTTTCCTTACTAAATTCCATACGCGACTTTAATGAACTCAACTCGTGTATACACATAGATATCCTTAAGAAAACTTGCGTATTACCAGAGATCTTATTATGAATACAATTCTTTATTTAGATTAGTGCATAATTCATTCATCAGATTTTTAGTAAGTAGTAAGCATGTGCAGTAAGAATAGAATAAATCATCACACATAAGCAACACACATGAACACCATGATTTTAGGTGGAAACCCAATTCAAGAGAAAACCACCGCTGCTATTGTCTCTGTCTTCAATATTTATTATAAAGAAAACTTCTTACAATCATGTACTAGCGCAGACTCATACCAGCACGCAGGCACCCACTTGAAAAAGGCTGCAACCTTCTCTCGTTCTCCAGCTACTACTAGAAGGGAGCTTCAACCCCCCTGATCTCGTTTACCAGCCACTCCTGGAAGGGAGCTACTACCCCCTGATCTTGTTTACCAGCTACCACTAGAAGGGATATACTACCCCCTGATCTCGTTTACCAGCTACTACTGGAAAGCTACAACCCCCTCACTGAAGGCTTCGACCCTCAGCTCCACCATGGACCACGTTTCAACAATTTTCATACTAGATCCAACAACTTCCACACAACACATCTTGTAGGCCTCTTTTCATCAAATTTTCAGACTAGACCCACTACACACATTTAAGCTCAAATAACATACATCAAACTAAAACTTATAACTCCATCAATTCATTCACTGAATCATTAATCAATCAACCAACAACTGAGCTTTAATCATAATCAACCAGTAGCATAATTAGTATTCGAACAATCCAGATTTGTAGGAAGACATCATGGAAAGATGATAGTAATACCGCAAAACAGGTCAGAGATTTACTTCTGCACACTTCAGAAAAAACCCCAGATTCCATACACACTTTTACTTCACTGAACCCACATATAAACGTGCTTTCATAGAGATAAACCTACGTATATATCTGCAACTATTTCAAGACTGACCTTAGATTCCATATGCGCTTTTGCTGAAACTAACCCGCGTATATACGTGCTTTCGCTGCGACGAACCTGCGTATAGATCTGTAAAAATTGCAGGGTTGTGCAACTCTTCAGAACAGATAGACAACTCAGATCTTACCCTTCACTTCAGAAAAAAAATTGCCACATCTCAGATCTAAACATTCCATAAACAGATCTAGAAAATATATAGTCATTTTAGGTCTAGAGATCCTGATCCATCATTTTATTCATAGGTGCATTATTAATTCAGATCTATCAATAAAACGTAACCCATTCCATGCAGATATACTTCAGAGTGAAGTATCCATTCAATACCCAGACACATGCACACACTTTCATTATGATCTTCTTCTCCTTATATAGATTTATCATTTATCAATACTATGATCCAAACAACACAACTTATGATGGTATTCTTATACGGAATCAAATAGACAATGCAATGCTCAATACTGTGGGCTAATACCATGGTAATGCCCCTTGGTATCATAATTTTAGAGCGCAAAAGGCATGCACAACTTGGAGCATTCGTTTTTGTGTGTATATGCAAATTCTCTTCATAAGAACTGCGTATATGCTAACCCTGAATGCGGGTTGCCTTCAAAAAAGTAGCATATACATTGCATCCACACGCGGGTCGCCTTCACAAAATTAGCGTATACATTGTGATATATTATATTTATCATTTCTCTGGCACTTACTAGAATTATTTTCTCTGTCACATCTGAACTGATCCGCAGATACATCATTCTTACATCTTTAACACATAGGTTGCTTATCATAGGAAACTCATCAAGTAGTTTTCCATCAAGGACAACTTCGTCAAGTAGGTTGCCATCAAGGACAACACATTACATCATATTTCCAACAATCTCCCCCTTTGGACTTGATGGCAACCATGATGGTGTTTGATCACCACAACAGATAGATACATTAATCATAACCATTATTCAAACACCATGATACTCACCCCCTTTGACATCAAGGGCAAAGGGCAGATCAAAACCAAAACAAGGTTTCTCTTCCCTTGTAGAAAGATGAGCTCTGAAGATCTGATGTGTGCTCATTTTACCATGCTCCCCCTGAGTTCATGCTGGATTTTTAAACTGATTTTTCAATGAATTACATGACTCAACTGGGTATGACCTATCTTATCACCAAGGACTCATACTTACATCAATGATCCAACCAAGTGGAATTACATATTTGATTGAACTACCCAACCAAGTGGGTTTACAAATTTTGACTCAATTACCCAACCAAGTGGGTTTACAAATTTGACCAAGTCCTTACATGACTGGATATAACAATTTTACATCGTAGGTATCAACATGACCTTTTCATCAAATGACCTTTTCTAAACAATACCAATGAATCTCAATCATGAGATCAGACCACAACAAACACTTAGAATGCCAATAATGCATCCTTTCCCACAAGACAAGTGCTCCCCCTTAGCTTGTGCACCCTGAACACTTTCAACAACAAATCCTCAAGGCATCTTCATAAAAAAAATATTAGAGAATGAAATAGAAATGTGGGAACTGGAACATCACCAGAGATACCCAACAACACCGCAACTATTCTGAAAATGCTAACCCAGAAAAACGTGCCAGCAAAAATCCAACGTGGTTTTATGTATATAAACTCGCGTATATACCTGACTATCCTTTATGAAATCCGTGTGTCCAATTTAATATTCTAAATTTAAGCAGATCTAATCTTCCGAGCGGCAGAGACAACTACAGCTTTTGTCTGAGATATTCGAATGCTTCCCTGGGAAGAGGTTTAGTAAATATATCAACAACTTGTTCTTTGGAGGGAACATACTCCAATTTCACCTTTTGTTCAAGTACTTGTTCACATAAGAAATGATACTTGATAGGAATATGCTTGGTCTTGGAATGCATAATAGGATTCTTTGAGATACTGATGGCACTTGTATTATCACACATAATGGATATGGGAGGTGAACATTTGATTTGATTCATCAAATTACAGATATGACTTTTTAAGACCAAAATACCTCAAGAGAGATATCATATTTCAAAACCATCATAATGCCAACAATGCATTACTTTGTGCAAAGCTAATGCTCCCCCTGAACCTGAGCATCCTGAACAACTTCACCAACCAATTCATCAAAGCATCTTCATCAAGCAAATAATCAAAACATAAAATCATATCAGCAGATATAACCATCAACATCAAATCAAGAAATTTATTACTGTCAGCAGCATATCATAAACTATTTTTGAGTCTTCCTCACCGTTTTTCTTATCAGAGAAAAACATACGCAACTATCTCCAATGGAACTCGCGTGTATATGTGGCTTTAGTTCATGAAACCCGCATATAGAAAGTGAAATACAGAAAAAATTCACAAC
The DNA here is from genome assembly GCA_034641835.2 of Pinus albicaulis. Lineage (NCBI taxonomy): Eukaryota > Viridiplantae > Streptophyta > Pinopsida > Pinales > Pinaceae > Pinus > Pinus albicaulis. The sequence continues at coordinate 211,403,374 of CM076584.1, read as the reverse complement.
TCCATCTCCCCCTGAACTTATACGACCTGTACCTATCTTCTCTTGTCACATCAGATGCACTGTTAGAAATAAACACAACTGGAATTACCAACCATGGGAATCACCATATATTGCTCCCTCTGTGATGATACATTACTGATTCCTATAATGTATCTCACATCACTCCAGCAATTATTATGAGAAGTACACTTTAGAAGTGGATGACTGCAGTAGGGTCAACATTCCCTACATTTTTGACTAGGGCTTCTTCTTTTTCCAGCTTTGATGGAAATTCTCCAATTTCTCAGATCTGTTCATCATACTTAATCTGCATTCTTTTTCTACATGCCCATACTTGTTACAAGCATAAAATATTATGTGACTAGAAAAGGGAGCATAGGGATCATAATATGTTTTTCTAATCTTTCTTCTATTTCAATCAACTGCTTTATGACCAAAATTGCTACATGAAAAACAATATCCCTTAAAGAACCCTAAGTACCTAGAAGCTGACTGTCTTTCTGTGAAGTGTCTATCTGTCTTTGACTGAAACAATTTCCTTCTACACTTGGCTGCAACATGTCCATAATTATGACATATAAAGCATTCAACATTATTGATCAAAGGAGAGAATCGATTGATACTTCTATATTTAGGAGCGAATGATTTCCTTTGAGAATTGATGATTGTCGGTTGCCTTTTTGTCTCTTTAAACACTTTAGTTTTTGTAGTGATATCCTTTGAATATTTAGCATTGTCTTGTGAACTATATTCTCCTTTAACAATTTCATGAAAACCAAGACCAATTTTAATAGAAGGAGACCTTTGACTACTAAGAATATTATCTAGAATCTTAGTACTATCTTTAAACCTCAAGCGTTTATCATTTTCTTCTAATTTTCCATTTAAAATGTTTACTTCAACCTCCAATTTTTGGCACTGCTTCTTCATACTTTTTTCTACCCTTCTTCCTTCTTCAACTTGCTCATTCAAAGTTATAATTTATTCTTTTAACTCATTTTATTTTTCTTCACATGTTTGTAGAAGTTCTTCATTCTTCTTATTTGATTTTTCTAGATCTGCTTTAAGAGATATGATTTCTGCTTCAAGTCCTTCACTGTGATTGGTTACTTCATCCTGCAGCCTTTGATACTTGTTTATCTGTCCATTAATTTTAGAGATCATAACTTTGTAGATAGATTCCCTCTCATTAAATAATATTTGTTGATCTTCAACTTTAATCTTGAGATTTGCAATTATTGCTTCTAGATCCATAACATTGCTTTCACTTTGGTTTTCACTATCTTCACCATTGCATGCACAAGAAAGTGAATCAGAAGAAAAACAATCAATACCTATTTCGTCTTCTTCATTTTATACTGTACATGTTTTCTGAGATATCTTCTTTCTTTGAGTAGCCTTATTCTTTTGCTTTCTTCCCATTGAGACTGATCTCCTTCAAGCGATCAAGCTTCTTTAGAAGGACCTGCTTTGATACCAATTGTTGGGAAAAATACTGAGGGGGGGGGGGTGTGAATCAGTACTTATAGCTTACTCAAAACTTTTACTTTTTCCTTAATAAATTCCATACGCGACTTTAATGAACCCAACTCTATAGCAGCGAATACGTCCTTAACAAAACTTGTAATATTGACATTCTATTATGCATATAATTATTTACTTAGGCTCTAAGGCATCATTCATTCATCGATGTTGAATAAGTTGAAGTACAAAGAAGAAGAAATGCAATAAATCATCACACATAAGAAACACACATGAACACCAGGATTTAAGGTGGAAACCCAATTCGGGAGAAAACCACCGTTGTTGTTGTCTCTGTCTTCAATATTTATTATAAAGAAAACTGCTTACAATCATGTACTAGTGCAGACTCATACTAGCACGAAAGCACCCACCTGCAGAAGGCTACAACCTTCTCTCATTTTCCAGCTACTACTGGAAGGGAGCTTCAACCCCCATGATCTCATTTAGTAGCCACTCTTGGAAGGGAGCTACTACCCCCTAATCTCGTTTATTAGCTACCACTAGAAGGGAGCTATTACTCCCTGATCTCGTTTACCAGCTACTACTGGAATGGAGCTACAACCCCCTCACTGAAGGCTTTGACCCTCAGCTCCACCATGGACCACGTTTCATCAATTTTCATACTGGATCCAACAACTTCCACACAACACACCTTGTAGGCCTCTTTTCATCAGATTTTCAGACTGGACCCACTCCACACTTTTAAGCTCAAATAACATACATCAAAATGAAACTTATAACTCCATCAATTCATTCATTGAATCATCAATCAATCAACCAACAACTGATCTTTAATCATAATAAACCAACAACATAGTCAATATTCAAACGACCCAGATCTGTAGGAAGACATCATTGACAGACAAGAGTAATACCGTAAAATAGATCAGATATTTCATTGAACCTGCATATATACACACTTTCATAGAGACAAACCTACATATATATATGAAACTATTTCAGGACTGGCCTTAGATTCCATACGTGCTTTTGCTGAAACTAGCCCGCGTATATACGCGCTTTCGCTGCGAAAAACCTGCATATAGATCTGTAAACGTTGCAGGGCTGTGCAACTCTTCAGAATAGATAAACAACTCAGATCTTACCCTTCACTTCGGAAAACATTCGCCACATCTCAGATCTAAACATTCCATAAACAAATCTAGAAGATATATAGTCATTTCAAGTCTAGAGATCTTGATCCATCATTTTATTCATAGGTGCATTATTAATTTAGATCTATCAATAAACCATAACCCATTCCATGTAGGTATACTTCAGAGTGAAGTATCCATTCAATACCCAGACACATGCACACACTTTTATTATGATCTTCTTCTCCTTATATAGATTTAGCATTTATTAATACCATGAGCCAAACAACACAACTTCTGATGGTATTCTTAGACGGAATCAAATAGACAATGCAATGCTCAATACTGTGGGCTAATACCATGGTAATTCCCCTTGGTATCATAATTTTAGAGTGAAAAAGGCATACACGACTTGGAGCGTTCGTTTCCGTGTGTATACACAACTTCTCTTCATAGGAATTGCATATATGCTAACCATGAATGTATACGCAGGTTTCCTTCACAAAAGTAGCGTATACATTGCATCCATGCGTGGGTTTCCTTCACAAAAGTAGCGTATATGTTGTGATATATTATATTTATCATTTTTCTGGCACTTACTGGAATTCTTTTCTCTGTCACATCTGAACTGATCTGTAGATACATCATTCTTACATCTTTAACACATAGGTTTCTTATCATAGGCAACTCATCAAGTAGGTTTCCATAAGGAAAACTTCATCAAGTAGGTTTCCATCAAGGACAACACATTACATCATATTGCCAACAAACTCTTGCATATTGTAGCACCTCATCTTCATTTGGAGCTCCACTATATTCCACATAGTTTCCAAGTTAATTTGCAAATCCAAAATCTCCAACCATGTTAGCATATATCACAGTTGCACCTTCTCCAACAACCATTGTCCAAATGAGTCCTTTTGGATTTAAAATAGTAAACTTTAGAGAGGCGATTGTCTTTTCATCCATGCTATGTATTGCACTCTTTGAAGGACTCATGACTCTACCAAAAGGAAATTGGAATCCAATACTGTCCCAATTTTTGAAGTTCTTAAAATCAGCATTATCATCCATTTCCCCTCACATGTCCAGAGGGTAAGGCTCCCCATTAACCAGTGTAAAAGGATTCATCTCCAAGAAAATGAAGTCCATATCCAGAAATAAATTGAAAACTCCCTTCATGAAGGTCTCAATTTTGCATTGAATATTCAATGGAAGAGTTGCAATCAATGGTGCACATATGTCAGCTGTCTGGGACTTTTTGGTTGAGGCAAAGACTGACTTAACCTTGTCCCAATTTTATTCAATTTCAATGCCTCCACACTCTGAAAAGCTAATGGTTGAACCAAGGTAGTCTGGAAAAATTGACATATAAAACTCATCATCATGAGGTACAAATGGCTCCACAATGAATGTTGTTATAGGTGCCATTGCACCCCCCATCTCAACCTCCTTTCCCAAGAATTCCTTGACAAACGCAATAACCTGGGCCAGGTCTAGATTCAAGGCTACCAAGCCACTCTTGCCCCGATTTCCGAACAACATGTCAGGCTTAACTACAAGTCTGCTCGAAGATAGCCATGGTTCTCTGTCTACTAGTTCATTGAAATCAGTTGATTTCGTTACCTGTGCAGATTTGATGTCGACCTGCAATCCAGTGAGCCTCTTAAGGTGCAGAAAAGTGCACAATATTACGCAAAAGCAGCTACATATGAGATCAACATCTTGAAGGAAATTGTAGAAGGAGATCCTCTATATTCAGTCTAGCCTTAGCGAAATAAAAAATTGCCTCCTCCATACTCTAGCAAGAGAAATCAGAATTGGCGTTATCTTCTCCTCATTTCGTGGAAAAAAAGCCCAGTTTTTCTTATTGACAATTTGTTTTTTTAGATTTTGTCTCTGCCAAACTTAGAAAATAATTTCTAACTGCTTCCTCCATCTTCAATTTTGAAATAAACATTGAAGCATTGAAATAAACATTGAAGCTAGATTTGTTTACAAGATTTCTTTAACAACTAGCACTCTAGCCAAATTATTTATGCCTGAGAATCCATAACCCTCGACGCGCCCTTCAGTGCTTTCTTGTAAAAAGAAACAAAAATTAGCTAACCTCATATACAAAACCTGTGAAAGAGGAAGAAATTGGGTCAGTCAAATTGCCATTTGAGCTGTTCGATGCCCATTGCCACCTCCAAGACACAAGAATAGGTCGGGTGGCCTCTCAATTGATCTAGACCGTCACCAATGTTTGGATTCTTTGGTTTGTTGTCAATGGGACCAGCAAGGAAGATTGGGAATTGGTGAAGCAGATGGGCGAAACACGTTCATCTGCTATTCCATGCATTGATATCCATCCATGGTTTATTTTTGTGCACCGTGGCTTTCATTCTCAGCTTTATATGTAATGGTTTTCGTTCGAAATGATTTGGATTTGTGTGTGTGTGTGTGTGTGTGTGTTTTGAATGCAATTTTGTCAATGCGTGGTTTTTAATATTTCATGGTGTTTTTTTTTGAATATTTTTTTATTTTTTTATTATTTTCAATTGTTATGTTTGGTTTTTGTTTTTTTGTGTTTTATTTTTATTTGTTTAAATTTTGTTTTTTTAATTGTTTTTAAATCATTGTTTTAATTTGTTAATTTTTGTTTTTATTGTTTATTGTTAATTTTTATTTTTAATTAAAATCTAAAAAAAAATGAAATTGAATCCTAACTTAAAAAATTTTTAGTTTTCAAAAACAATTTTTTTTTAATAATATATATATATATATATATATATATATATATATATATATATATATATATATATATATATATATATATATATTTTATGTGAGATTTGTTTTTTGATTGAAAATTTTATTGAATTTTTTTAACAAATGGACACAAAATGATTTGCAGATCTAAAGATGGAATTGATTAAGCATATTGTAAATCATCGGTTTATTCATTCTTGAAAACGTTTATAAATATCCTACTTTCTGATCAACGAGATCATGTGAAAACGCAAGAGGAGAGCATACTTATTCAAAATTGAAGAAAATAATATCCTATCTACTCTATTGCAGAAAAATAAATTTTTCTTTCAAGTATAGGAAAATTTCCAATGCATCCATCTGCGTAACAAGATGAGAATTAAACTCACATCCAAGTTTGAAAAATATTCTTTAATAAATGCTTGGACATGAAAATTTACCTAATCATAAGGATTTGATGAGAAAGAATATTGAAAAATGGAGTAGTGTTGTGACCAAGTTTTAATATGATTTTTGTTTTCTTGGCTCTCCTAAGTTGTCATGTCACAAAATTCTTCAAGTGTCACTTGTTCAAATTTTGGAATGCATAGGGGATCTTGTGATATACATGCTAGAAACTCTTCAATTTCAAGTTCTAATGTTTGATCTTCATCACATATGATCCATGAATAATTCATCTCCACTAGAAGAAGATTCTAATTTTTCCTCTTGTGGATCCTCTTCATCGACAATTTGTTCCTCTTCCAACTTTTGAATTGACGATTCATCCCTAGTGATCACTCTAAATTGTGGACAAGGATTTAAGAAGATCCTTGTCGTGACATACCCTCTAAATGGCTTCTTTAACATCATGTTTTTTTTTAGATCTTGTTGGGAAAATGGATTTTTATTGCTTTTTTAATATTTTGATGGGGGTTTTGTTTAATGAATCTACTCTTCTAATCTCTATCCTAGGCATAAGAAAACTTAGCTAAAAGAAATACTAGGTTTTTGTTGTTTTTTTATGTGTTTTCTAAACAATATTCCTAATTGACTATGTTGAAGTATGATTCCCTGACAACGACGCCAAAATGTTGGGTTAATTTACTGGGTAAATTAACACGAGCATTTAATTATCAATTCGTGTTTGTAGAACTTAGAAGCATCTCCAAAATATATGGATTTCAAATATGGTCAAGTTTAGAAGATGAATTATTAAAAGGAAATGCATATTACAAATATAAATCTAACTTAAACGATTTATAAATTCAAGTGTGCAATCACAAGCAGAAGAATCTCCTAACTTAAGAGACTTGTTTGTCCTTCTCTCACAAGATTACCTCATGAATTAGAAATAAAAAACTACTTAACTAAACAATAGATTAAGATACGTGAAGCAATAATTGAAGAGGCTTTTCACTGAAAAGGTCTTGATTGTCCTTCATCATATATTCACTTAGCAATAATGCTATTGTTAAAAACAGAAATTCAGAAAAAGAAACAAAGATGAATCTTAGTTTTTAGTCTCTTGATCAGATAGAAGAAGTATTTAACTTTAAATACTGGTTTGACTCTTCGTATGCAAAATAGAAACAAGATTAAGATCCATCAACAATAATGTAAAAGCATGTAAAGATGAATTCTAACTGAAGGTCTTTATTAGATAGAAAGAATTTTTAACTTTAAACATTTGTTTGTCCTTTCATATACAAGATAAGAATGATCATTAGATTCATCAGTACTTGGAAATAATCGGCATAAACAAATTAAACATAAGCAAGCTAATTCAGAAATTTCAACTAAAAATAAACTAAGAAGTGTACTTAGCTCAGTATGAGGCCCATCCACCCTTGCCTCGTACACTGAGAGTACTTTCAGCTACTAAAACTTATTCAACTCTCATGCACAAGAAAATGATAAATTTTGTCTTCAAATAACTTTAGAAAATAAGAATATCAAAGTCTCAAGTTTCTCCTACTATATTCTCCTCCTTTCTTCTTCTTTTCTTCCACACCTCACTTGGAGAAAGAGCACTCCTATTTATACATGCGTGCTTTAAAAACAAGATAAGAAACTCATAATTACAAATCCACTTTTCTCTCAACCAATATCCCTATAATTATAAAATATTATCCATTCAAATCTTCACTCATCTCTCACAAATATTAGATAATATATGTTATCCAAATCTCCATGATATTATCCTTGGAATATCCATGATCTTCTCCTTGGAATATGCATGATCTTCTCCTTGGAATAAGCTTGAACAATTATTCTTTAAATTCTTGAAATGGTGGAGGAAATATTTGAGAAGCTTTTTGATAATCCTTCAAAATAATCCTACACATTAAAAAGCTTATCCACATTTGAGATATTAATGAATTATGTTAATTTTCCAATAATTAATCATACACTCTCTTATAATATTAAAAATAAATAAATTGGAAAATAATGAGGTGAACCCATGGAAATGGTATGATGAATGGTTAAATGAGGTGATGAATGTGAGGAATGGTAAGGATAAATATGATGAAAATGTGTAAATTACTAGACCCAACACCCATAAATGAAGGTCTTCTTCGCCAATATTATTTGCAAGGAATTTGAGAGCGAAAATGTTTTCTGTTTCAACCTTATCCACACACAATGAATGTATTTTAATTTCTTAAAAGGATTTTGTTACACACAGGTGAACTAGACAGAATTAGTGTGAATTAAAGTTATGTTTTACATAGAATTATTTTGAATTGATCTTGAATTTATTTCAGCATTTATAGTCTTCCTTTTTTTCAACGTTGTTCATGCATTGCCTGATTTCTGACCAAAAAATTGTTAGGATTTACCTTCTGTTTGTCTATAATTAGGTTTTCCTTTTGATATTTCTAATAGTTCATGTTTTCCTTTCATTTTCCAAATTTTTTCTCAAATATTTTCTTTAGTTATTAGGATTGGTGTTTACTCTTTCTTAAGTTCCATTTGAAGTGCAAAATTCAATTTAATTTGTTGAGATTTATGCACAAGTTAGACTAGAGTTTTATTTCTAGGTTGCCAAGGGCTTTCTTTGGCATTTCTAGTGCTATGCCTCGAAGTTCACGAACTCTCGGATTGAAAAATTAAATGTTGGTATATTAATATGCCCTATAATATGCCCAACATTTTGGCACCATTTCCGGGGAGGCTCTTAGGGGATTGACATTGGTGACTAGTTCATTCGGTTTGTTTCTTTTTACCTAGTTTCTATTGCAAATTTATGTTCTTTGAATTTATTTATTTCTTGCACATCTTGGTTATTTTAAGGTTTTTCATTTTCTCTGGTTTTGTAAGAACCCCCCCTACATATATATATATATATATATATATATATATATACATTATTCCAGTGTTGGCGAATGTACCAGTTATCTTATTAGAAACAGGAAAATGGTATTTTGAGGAATCATTCTATGAGGAGTTTTTATGTTGCTGCAAACATATACAAATCATCCAATGATGAACTCACAAGTGAAAAATTTAAGATTTTTCTTGAACATAAAAATAATATTATTAAATATTTGATTTCGACATTGGATGCTTTGCAGAAAGAACATGAGAAGGATGAAGAACCACTATTAATATTTTGCGCCAATTGTATGAAGAAGCACTTCCTTGGAAAGTGTCCACTTAGTTGCTTGAAAGTTTGCAGAATTTGAGAGGAGACTCATTCAACTGAAAAATTCCCATCACTAACAAGATTACTAAAGGTACACAGGAAATCAAGTAAGGAATCGAGTCAATTTATAGGTATAAATCAAAACTTATCATAATTGAATACTTTGATTAATGCTTATTCTCATGAGAAGGTTCCTCAACATGTTTATAATCTTGCAATTTCATGGAAAACTTTTAATCTTCCTCCAATTGAACATCCTAATTCATGGCCACAGTGGCCCCCTCCTTGGCCCTCTTCTTCAAGCCAGATATCCCTTTGTCCTCAAGAATAATTTGTATCTTTTTATCTAGATAATTATTTCATGCAAAATTAATTATTTAATCAACAACAAAAATCAAATTTTTCATTCAATGCATTATCAAGTCATTCTCATCCATGGTCCCAGTTACCTATGAAATCTTACCCTAATCTATACCCTACCCCTTATCCTAATCGATACCCTACTCCTTGTACTTAGAATCCATACCCTACTCCTTATCCTTACCCATACCCTTTCCTAGTCCTAACCCTAGTCAAAACATTATTTCAATCCCTAGATCTAACCCTAGTAAAAATCTTAGTTTGAACCCTAGCCCCAACCTTAATTCAAGCCCTAAACCTAACCATAGTCAAAAACCTAACCCAAATCCTAAGCCTAGTCTAAGCCTTAGCCCAAACCATAGCCCCCATAATCTGAACCAGCAAGTTGCATGTCAATTTGAAACACCTATTATTTCCGTTGATTCCCCTATTGAACCAAATGTTACATCTTCCATATTAGGGAAATGAGTGAATTTGGAAGCTTCCCCAATTAGCACATAAATTTTATCTGGGGAATAAGCCTTGGTTAAAAGGTCATTAAAGGAGAAATATATAATTTTAACCTATTCTAAAATTGTTGTTGAATCTCAAAACCCTAGAATCTCTCTCAACCATTCTTACCAATCTAAAAAGTAGATATTTGAGCCCGAACTTGAGGGATTTTTTTTTTCTTTCACCTGATTCAATATTCCTCTAAGAGATTGTTCATCAATTTGTGGAAGATTTGTATGAGTTATAGAATCATCATTATGTGGATCTCATTGAATCCTAGTTTCAAGAAGTCATCAACATACATCATTCCCTCATCATTCGACAGCTCTTGTTACCATATCAATTAAAGCAGCTAGTTTCTCACACTTTTGTATGTATCTAATTTTATTCTTGTTATGAAACTAGCTCCAAAAATAGAAGAAAAGAGAGATAAATGCCTTAGAAATCAGCCACTTTGAGGGGGAAACCTCCTTTACATTACATAAATGAACAATTATTGGATGAAAAAAATTACAAAACCTCTTTTCTATATATATGACTCCATGGGGTCACAATATAATCCTAGCCAACCTAACAATAATAATGTAAGGACACAATAATAACAATATGGGGACTACAGGGGTACAACATTAACAATAATGGGGCTACACTAATAACAATAAGGGACTATACTAGTAATATAGGCTCCTAACATGCCCCTCTCCTTAAAAAAAGTGTTGTCCTCAACGTTTGAGTAGTTATAGATGCTTCTGTATAAAATTATCATCCTCCCATGTGGAATCTTCAGTGGGTAAGTTCTTCCACTTGATGACATACTCTGAAATTGGTTGATTTAGTAGCTTTCAAGTTATTGTTTCTGTGACTACTTCAGGTTCCAATATGTTTTTTCCTTCCTCATCAAGTTCTGGAAATATTGTTTGAACTAGAAGTTTGTCACCTATAACCTTCTTTATGCATGAAACATGGAAAAATGGGTGCACTCAGGAAGATGCAGGAAGATCCAATTTGTATGTCATAGTACCAATCTTTTGCAACACCTTGTAAGGACCATAGTAATTTAGCGATAATTTATCAAATTTCTTAGTTTGATCGAGGGAAATTTGTTTGTATGGTTGTAGCCATAAAATTACCTAGTCGCCTACACCAAAAATTCTCTCGCTGCGATGTTGATATGCCTCTTGTTTCATTCGATTATGTGCCAAATTTAGGTTATCCTTTAAGAGTTGGAGAACTTGTTGTTGATGCTCGATGTGGTCTTCCATTGCTTAAACCTTAGAATTTTCTCTTAAAGATGATGTGATGGACGATAGATGATATCCATAAAGTGCCATAAATGGGGTAATTTTTGTTGCAGTGTGGAAGGAAGTGATATACCATCATTCAGCCAGAGGTAACCAATTGACCCATTATGTTTTTTTATTAGATACAAAGCAACGAAGATATCCTTCAAAACATTTGTTCACTATTTCAGTTTTCCCATCAGATTGAGGATGATAAGATGAGCTATGAGCTAGTTGAGTACCGAGACAAGAAAATAATTCCATTCAAAAATTTCCATTGAAAATGGGATCTCTATTGCGTACAATAATCTTTTGGTTTCAATTTATATTTTGAATTGTTTCCATAAATGTGGTAGAGATTGTACTCAATTTGAATGGATGAGACAATGCACAAAATTATGCATACTTGGTAAGCCTGTCAACTACCACCATGATGACACTCTTTCCTTCGGAATTAGGTAAAACTATGATAAAATCCATTGAAACCTCCTCCCAACTTTGGTTTCGAATGGATAAAGGTTGCAATAGACCCGGGGTATTCCCCCACAAAATTTTGAATATCATATTTAAGGCCATCCCAAAAAAAATATTTTTTCACGTTGTGGTAAGTTTTTAAATATCCCAAGTGTCCTCCTAAGGGAGAGGTGTGAAATTACAAAAGAATCTTTTGTTTTAGTTGGGAATTATTAAAAATATATAAGCCATATATGTACCATGAGGAATCATTTTTCCAACAAAATGTATCAGATATACTAGGATATTGTTGCAACTTTTGAACGAGTGTCCATAATTCTTCGTCATTCTTCCATTCCTCCCATTTATTTAGTGCATGTATTATTGTCAACATTTCCTTCTCATAAATAGATTTCTGTAAACACTTTCCTTTTATTGGATGATTCTCAAAATAAATGGGTCTTCCTTCTTGCATTAAAACTACACCAATTCTATTTCTTGAGGCATCACATTCCACAATAAAGGTTTTTGTGAAATTTGGCATAGCTAAGATCGGTGCTTGGCACATTTCCTATTTAATATGTTCAAAGGCATTAATTTCTTCAGGACATGAAAATGCATCTTTATTCAATAATGTTGTTAGAGGTGTTGCTATTCTCCCATAATTCTTAATAAACTTGCGATAATACCTTGTTAACCCGAGAAATCCTTGCAAATTCTTTATGGTTGTGGGAAATTTCCATTCCTTAATGGATTTAATTTTGTTAGAGTCTACCTAGAATGGATATTCCACCGCTTGTACTCCAAAGAAAAATTTGGTGTTTTTTGCATATAATTGTTTCTCCTCCAATAGTTTGAGCACCCTGTTAACATGCTGAACATGATCCTTCCAAGACCTATTGTATATTAGTATATCATCAAAAAATACTAACAAAATTTTTCTAAGGAAGGGTTTGAAAATGGAATTCATCAACCCTTGAAATGTAGAAGGTGCATTCGTAAGGCCAAATGGCATGACCAAAAATTTATAATGACCCTCATGAGTTCAAAATGATGTTTTCAGAATGTCTTCAGTCTTCATTATAATTTGATGATATCCTAAAAGAAGTTCCAACTTGATGAAATAAATTTCTCCATGTAATTTATCCAATAAATCATCAATCACAGGAATGGGGAATTTATCTTTAATAGTGATCTTATTGAGCTCCCTATAATCTGGACACATGCGCCATGATCCATCTGTATTGTGAACCAATAATACTAGAGTAGAGAAAGAAATTTGACTAGGTTGAATTATACCACCCTCTGGCATTTCTGCAATGATGTGTTCAATTTCACTCTTGGAGTTATTGTCGAATATTTTTTGGATATCTGGAGAAATAGATGATTTTGATGTTGGAATTGCTAGTGAGAATAATTGTGCAATGATGCCTCATTGTACTTTATTTAAAATATTTTTCATGAAATTAGAGATTATTATATTTCATGTCTTCCCTGCGATACCCCGTAATTCAATTTCCTTCCCTTCCGAAAAAAATTTCAAGAAAATTTCTTGAAAATTAAAAGCTATCATCCCCAAAGATTGTAACCATTGTACTCCTAGTAAAAAATCAGCACCAGCCATTGGAATGGAAATCATTGGACTATTCAAGACATATTCCCCCATGTTTAGCTTGATATTATGGCACTTTCTAGAGAAATTTATAGTTCCTCCATTTTCCACCATCACTTGACACTTTGGCGCTGGGTATAGGAAGCAATTCAATTCTTTGGCTACCTTACAATGAATAAAATTATGGGTAATACCCGAATAAATAAGCAGTATTACATTTTTCTTCTTGATATGTCCTTCTATCTTGAGAGTTTGAGGAGTGGTAATTCTTCCCAATGCATTACAAGATATGGTCAGATTCATTTCTTCTTCCTCTAGGGTTGGTTCCTGGTGTATATCCTCTTCTTTTGACATTTCTTGTTCCTTTTCTTCATCCTCTTGATAGTCTATGTAAAAGAATTTCTTCTCAACACACTTATAACCTTAAGTGTATTTTCTATCACAAATGTAGAAAATCCATTTTTCTTTTTTTTCTTCCAATTGTTGTGGTGTCAACCCTATAGGTTGTGGAATTCTAGGAGTAGGAACACTTCCATATTTATAGTTGTGAGTGGTAGGATTCCTTGTTGCCATAATTTAGCTTTCAATTTTTTTTTCCAACCTGAATGCCTTCTCCAATTTATCAGGTTCCCAAAGGTGAACCTCATGTTCGATGTTATGATTTAGAGTCCCTATGAAGAAATCAATCCTATGTTCCTCTGGAATATAATTTACCCTTATATTCAATTTTTGGAAGTCCTCAATGTGCTCCATCATTGAATCCTTTTGTTTGAGATTTATCAATTGGCTAAAGAAGGTGTTTCTCTTTGTATCCTCATAATGTGCTATCATTTCCTCCATAAAAATTGACCAAGTGACCAGTGGTTTACGAGAACGAAGCCATCGATACCATACAGACTGATTTTGTTCCAAATATATAGTAGCAATGCATACCTTTTGTGTGTTTTGCGTATTATGGAGCTCAAAGTATTGCTCCACTTGTAGTATCCAAGTTATCGGATCCTTGCAATAAAAATTCATCATATATATATATTTTCAATATGGTGGGTCTTAAATCCAACATTAGAGTCTATGAAATCATGATTAACATTTCATTTTTTCTCATCATGAATTTCCTCTACTACCTTTTCGCCATTAGGAAGCTTTTCTTGTAGAAAATTTTCCAACCATTCTGTCAAAAATTCCATGTATTTCTTCAAATATTCCATGTTTCCTTCTATATTAGCTTCCACGCTATCCATCTTAGCTTCCATGCCATTATTCAAACTATCCATCTTAGCTTCCACACATTTCTTCAAACCATCCATCTTAACTTCCACGCCTTTCTTCAAACCATCCATGTTGCCTTCTATACCATCCATATTAGCTTTTACGCCATCCATATTAGCTTCCATGCCATTCTTCAAACCATTCATCTTAGATCCCACGACTTTCTTCCAGCCATCCATTTCATTTTTTGTTACTTTTAGCGAGAGCGAAATTTGTTGCACTTGGTATTGTAATTTTGATATATATTGTTGCACTTCTTCCTCTTCATGAGTCATAGTAGAGCCTTATGAGGGCTTAATGGGTGTTGAATTATTTTTAGGAGGAATTTTAGAACCCAATACTTATATCTATGCTTCAATATTCCCTTGGAATCACTTCAAAATGATTTTTCAAACAAAACTTATGCAATTTTTAAAACAAACACACACTTTTTTCTTACTTTTAGGAGCTCGATATTGAAACTAATTTCTCTCTATAATTTCAGATCCCTAAGATTTTAGCTTCGGTAATTTAGTATCTCTCTAAATATTCTTTCCAATGCCACAGGTCAAACCTGATTTGGATTCGTTAAGACAAAGTTATGCCCAATCTCCCACAATGACCTAATTATGGACTAGTTCAGTAGAGTGAACTTGTATAATGTGCAATATGTCACTGTTTCATTCTTCAGCTCTAAAATTGATACAAAGGAAAATAAAGGCCATTTAATTTTGGCTAATTTTTACATAATTCCAATCCGATTCTCAGATAGAGAGTTATGAGGATTTTCCCAAGGTCACCTCTTTGAGATGAAATTCGAGAGCCTGCAAAAACCCTAACTTCCACATATCATATCTCTGAAAATATTGCAAACCAAGCTATGAAATATTTCCACAAAGTTCCTTCGAATTTCGGCGCAAATGGTTTTTAGCTTTAGCTTCTGAACCTTCATAGAAAAAAAGTTTTAGCGAAAATTCCACAATGACGTGTTCGAAGAAGCGAAACCCTAGAATCCAAAGCTCTGATACCAAATGTTATAACCAGCTCCCAAAATAGAAGAAAATAGAGATAAATTCCTTAGAAATCATCCAATTTTAGGGGGCAACCTTCTTTACATTACATAAATGAACAATTCTTAGATGAAACAAATGACAAAACATCCTTTCTATATATAAGAGTCAATGGGGTCACAATATAATCTTAGCCGACCTAACAATAATAATGTAAGGGAACAATAATAAAAATATGGGGACTACAGGGGTACAAAAATAACAATATAGGGGCTACATTAATAACAATAAGTGACTACACTTGTAATATAGGGCCCTAACAATTATTTAAAACTAAGTGTGATTATATTTAGCATTATGTTATGCACATGGTTACATTGGAAGTACGCCTACACTTAAAGGTGATATTACTCTCTTTAAAATAGGGTAGGGTAATATAAGAGAAATGAATAAAGATGTCATTTTAAATAAAATTGTACAGTGGCACTCTTGAAACTGTGATTCCCTAAAGCACAAATTTTGAAATTTCTATTATTTTCGCTCTCATGGTAAGACTTGTAAGAAGAACTTCCCTCTTAATGCCTCATATTTTATAAAGTGACTTTGATTATAGACCAATAACTATGATCCAGGAAACTTTTTTAAGTTCCTATTTTAAGGTATTGATGAGAATCCTCCTGTTGTGGACCACATCTACAAAACCATAACAAGTTTTCACAATAACCCTGGCATGATCAATTTGAGGAATTTTTAGTCATTATCTAAGATGTGTTACTTAGAATGAGTCTTCAGGGTAGAAGTACCAACCAGTAGAGATTAGTCATTAAAATATTTTCACGCCATCCCGTGCTCTTAAAGAGAAGAATCGTCTCCCAAAATTTTAAGTAACCTATTTAAGGTTGATTATAATCAGAGCTTTTTTTTTATGTAATATAAATTAATTGATGGATAGGAGGTATCACTACGAACCGACCTACCATGATCATGGGTATAACGAGACCGACATTACCACTACTAGTCACCAAGCCAGGGTAATTCCTTTCAGTTGGAAATATGGAAAAAAATAGGTCTCATCTTGAGCTAACTTGTTCTTTCTTGTTAGTTCTTATGAATGGAACTGTCGTTAGCCGGTTACCATGCCAGGGCAGTGGCCTTCAATTAATTTAAAAAAAAATGTAAATTATTTTCAAATGAATTTTAATCTATACCTAATAGATGGGACGTAGGAATTTCGTGGGGTTAAAAGGCATCCCTGTCGAGGCTATTGACGCCTGTTGGTAGCAGGGATATGCCTGTGGTATTAAATTTAATTTTACACTATGATTTACTTGGTTGTTTTTTTTTCCTGAATTATTTATCACTTCTCTTTGATAATGGATTTAAGATCCTTCTAGTGTCATGCCTTGGAGTCCTATCTTTTTGGAATAACTTGTTTTTATAGACGTGGGACCCTTAGTACAGGCAATTCACTTTTCCCAGAAAAGAGGAGCTTCAACTATATATGGATAATGGTAAGATGGTAGCTACGGGAAGGTATCATTATGTATACTCTTAACACCATAGCTTTCAAATCATGTCACTCATATTTACAATGAGGATATTGAAGTGAAACTTGTAATGAAGGATGCCCCCGAGATGTTTGTGGAAATTTTAATAATTGACTATTTTATTAAAGTAATAACACCATAGTTGCAATTTAGTATTCCTATGGCAACCCTTGTGTTAGAATTTTTTGAAATTAGTCTAAATAAATAAAGAGTCCAATAGACACTCTATTTTTGGAACAAGCTCTATCTAGCGAAGGAAATTTTGATCACATAGAATTGCAAGAACATTATTACGACTTTCCATAAATGTTTTCATATTTTTTTTTTGCAAGGGAGAAGAAATACAACAATTGATTTTCTTGCATCAGAACATGCAAGAAAGACACCATGGGGGGATATTAGGCCTCTGTTTTTCCTTGCTTTATATCACCTTTTACTCGAAATCCATCATGCTTCTGTTTAGTTTGAATGGTGATTGTCGTGGGTTTGTTCATTCTCAAATATAATAGAGTAAGTATTTCTGATTCCATTGTTTTGATGAGAACTAAACATTAAAAGTATCATTAATAATTGTTTCTATGTTTGCAGGTATAAAATTGAGTTGAATATATTTTCTATGCATATGCCAACAGGGCTTGATCTTACATTCACCTTCTTGTACTATGTAGTAGGTTCCTATACCAATTGGGATGCCTGAACCAGTTTACTATGGGATTACTGTGCTATTGAAGAGTTCCTGCACCATAAATCAAGTTCCTATTCCAACAGTAAATTTCTTGTTCCAGTAACACAGTTCCTGTTATAGCAGTACAATTATTGTTCTAGTAACATAGTTCCTTTTCCAGCAGTGCAAATCCTCTTTTCACTTCCATGATTATCATACATCCAATTTTCATGATGGAAAATGAGCATATGGGTTTTGAAGAACAAAGGTTTAATATGCTTATGTGCTCCCTTAATCACACCTAGGACTTTTAGACAACACACAGAGTGAAAGTCAAAGTATATTACTCATTAGGTCTAATTTTCTTGGCCACGCATATTTTAACTCATATATCATATGCAATAAATTTTCCATGTTTTGACACCCAAAAGGATGAGGAAAATAAGCATTATATTACACCCAATACAAAGTGGCATCAAAGCATCCAGTCAAACTATTTCTAGAAGCCATGAGGATTAATGGCAGTGTGATATGTCCATAGACATGATGGTGAGGGTTCGATGATTCAATACTAGTTTTTGTATTTATATAGAACCTCAGATTTATTTGAATATAGTAAAATACATAGACTCCTTATTTTTTCTAGAAATCGATTCACAATTCTAAATTTGTATGCATTGTTTAATCTCTGATCCAGAATTAGGAAACATTGTTTCTATAAATATGAAGATCTTGTTGTTTCGGGGATTTAACACCCTAGAGGTTGGTTGGGATTCAACCTCCAGAGGAGGAGGAAGATCAAAAGATCCCATCAGGGAAGAATACATTCCAACTCCCAGATTCTCAATAGGTGCCTTAGTATTGTCCAACTTAGGGACAGATGAGTCAGGAGGCGCATCCAGGTCTACAGGAGGACAGTCCAGTTGATCCACCGTAACTATCCTCTCTTCGTGGGGGAAACATACTATCCGAAATAGTGAAGATGCAATGGCATCCATATCATATATCCAGTTCCTCCCCAACAGAAGGTTGTAGTCCAAGGCTGCATCTACTACCTCAACCTCTATGTTAACGGTTTTGCCCCCAACACAGATGGGCAAAGCCGGGATAATACCATGGGGCCTATGAGAATGGCCATCGAATGCAGTAAGAATAGTGCTAGATGGAACAGCTTTGGGAGATCCTAGTGTCTTCCAGCATGCAAGAGACATCACGCAAGTAGAAGCACCCTCATCAACGACCGTGCGAAAGATATTAGTCTTCCGGTACGATGATTTAATATGGAAGGCCATATGATGAGGAAGTCTCTTCTTAAAATTCTTCATATCAAAGGTAATCAAAAGAGAATTTTTCGGATCAATAGCCCCAATGGCAGTGAGCAAAGCACTGCGCTGAGCCGGACAAGACTGGAGTACCTCTAAGGCAGACATAGCACAAGGACTCTGCGCCAGATCTTCTACAATCGAGTAGTTCTGGGCAGCTCTCGCGTTCGGATTAATCGTTGACCGCTTAGAGGATGCCTTCGGGATCCGAGGCATAGACTCGACAGTTGGCTTCGTGATATGAAGCGGCTCAGTAGCATCAGGAACTTCCTTAGCTTTCGAAGATTCCTCTCCGCCATAATCACGGGATCTCGTAGCGACATCCACGTGAGCACTCATCATAAAGATATTCGATGGAATTTCCCCTTCCCGAGGACCTCCAGAGGAAGCCCCAGGATTTTGATTCGCGCCAGCAATTAATTGCTGCCCTTGGGGAAAAGGGTTTGTTAGCACAGCCTGGGAACTAGAAGAACCCTGCTGAGCTAACAGGCGCTGAGCATCCTGAATTTTCGGGCAAAGATGCGTGAGATGGTCTCCAGCACAAAGCTTGCACGGAAACTTAACTTTCTTTTTCTCCTTTTGCCCGTCACCAACACGCTCGTTGGTCTTATTAGCATTGCCCTTCCCATTCTTGCCCTTCTTCTTGTTATTACGTCCCTTCTTCTTCCCATCGGACTGTTGATTTCCTTTGGGTTCGGAAGATTGGACAGCATTAATGGACAAAGACTGGGAAGGTGATGAATCAGCAGGCACAGCCTGACCAGAAGAAGCAGATTGTAAAGACAACTGCTGCAATTGAGAAAGCAGGCTGGCTGCACTACTACTGACCGATCCGACAAGTCCGTCACCATGCGGACCAGGTTTAGGTTTCGACAGATCCAATTTGGAGCGAGGAGCATTAGGCAAATACTTGTAAAGCATGCCAGACTGAGAATAGATCAACTCTAACTGCTGGGCCCTAAAGATGGCCTGCTCCTCGGAATATACCCCTGACATGGATACATCCTTTGAAATATCTGACTGAAGCGATTTCAAAAACCACTCGAGAAGGAACTCACCGGGAATATGGGCTTTGATAAGCCTCTTCCTTCTCCTCCATTCCTGAATATGATCAGAAATGTGAGTTGCCTCATCCTGCTTAAAATTAGCCAGGAGTTCGGTCCCAGCCTCATATCTGACAGGCAACTGGAAATGGTTAAGAAAAGTGACAGCTAGTTCTCCAAATGTGGCGAAACTGCCCCCAGTAAGCTCTATATACCACTTCGCGGCATTTCCAGTTAAGGTGCGCTGAAATAATCTCAATCTAATCGAGTCATCGATCAGAGAGTTCGACGAGCACCATAAGTGGAAAGTGGTGACATGATCTGCCGGGTCTTCACCATTCTTACCTTCAAACTTAGGAATTTCTGAAGGAAGTTTGGTTGGAACCGGAGGCCACCCCGGACTATACCGAATCGGGTCATTAGTTAACTTCGCCAAGTCTCGCAAGTTTAACGTTGCCAGAAATGGTAATCGAGGCGGAGCCTGAGAATTCCATCCTTGATGGGATGGATTTCCAACATTCTGAAAAGAATAGCCTAGATTTGATGAGGCACCAGGCTGCCAGAAAGGACCCGTAGAAAACGGAGAAGAACCTCCTCCCCACGCCGAGTTACCAAAACCCAGACTAGTTCCCCCCGCTGAAGTATTGACTGAAGAGGAAAGCCCCTGATAGGGGTTCCACACATTAGATAGAGGAGAAAAAGACTGATAAGCACTCGATGCAGGGAAAGAAGCATTCCCTTGATGACTCGCGATGAACTGATTCCCTGCCCCCGACGTTGCAAACATAGGATTCCATCCCATAAAAGCAGTCGAACTTGGTCCCTGAGCCCAAGGGTTAAAACTCTGGGTCTGGGACGTAAAAGGGAACGACCCTAAAGAAGGATTGGGACTGGGAATATGCCCAGTCCCAAAGGGGAAACCCTGAAACGAAGCTGATCCACTAGCCATGTTAGACATGGGCGTAGATCCAGCTGCACCGGCGGTAAAGGAAAAAGAGGGATTTCCAGCAATGGACATCCCCGAAACGAAGGGACCAGATTGAGAAGCATATGCTTGGGTGAACCCAGAGCCAAACATAGCAGTGCTAGAAGCACTCGAAGATAGAGCAAGAGTGCCCCCTGGCTCGACAGAAGCAGGGGTCTGAATGCCCGCAACACTCACGGTAGAAGCCACGTTCCCAGTCGTGGCCATCGAAAGATAAGAAAGATAAGGAAGATCCGGCGGTCTCTCAGACTCCGGTCCGATGTACTCTATAACAAACGGATGATTAAGAGGAAGAGGAGATGGACCTGTAGCTGCAGGCTCAGGTATATCTTCTATCTGAAAATCTTCCTCCTGAGGAAACAATACCCCCGAGGTGAGCGAAACGCTCCTCTCGGAACCGACACCGGAATCAGCAATGAAACCTTCAGACCTTAGTGGAGGATCCCTTACAAAATACGTACCCCACAGGTGAAAACCACCTGCTAGATCGCTCCTACGCCTTCTCGAAGAAGGCTCTGCACTCTCGGGAGATAACCCCCGGACTCTCCTCGAACGTCGAGGCGCTTGATCAGCCACTTTTACAAATTTATTATATTAGACTCAAGAAAAGTGAAAAGCTAGGCAAGCTAGGAGCAAAGAGCACTCACTAAAATCAAAACCCTGAGAAACAGTAAGCAAACAGCCTCCAAGTATTTCCGCTCCGGGTGATGAGGACCGGACACCAAAATACAGGAAAGCGAAGTATAGGACCTTCCGAAAGCAGTCTGGGATGATTAGGGCCCAGAACAACTAGCGAAGGTATCAGAAGCAGTTACGCCGACCTCCTAACAACAACCTTTGCCGGCTCAAGCACCCAAGCTTCGCAAGGGCACCCCCCAGAAGTACTGCTGGAAGTGATGCGACGTCTGCCTCAGGTACCACGGGTATTCCCCCCCGCAGTCACCTGTGTGGAACCTAGGAACAGCAACTATGGACACCAATCCGTATCAAAAGCTGGGCGGAACGGTCTTGAGGTTAGATTCAGCTAATCGGAGGGGGGGTATCCCTCTTCTTAACCTTCACTTCCCCTCGCGCTTGACTCTCGGATGAGAGCTTTCCCAGTCCACCTCACGGAGTTGGACTTCGCTCAATTAGTAAACTTCTATGTCTGTTTGAGCGGCCTTGGAGAGTTAACTCTCCTCTCTCCTATTCCAAGGCCCTACAACCTAGCTAGTTGGTGATTGACACTCAATAAAACTTGCTAGTTGATTTTAGATTTAATCGCTTATTTTAAGGGCTGTTGTATTAAGTCACAAGGATATGGAGTTGAAACCAATGATGTTCTGACGCAAAAGAAATTAATGAAAACCTGACTACATGCACATGCAGTTCTTAGTCTTTCGATGAAGAGCAATTTCTATGTAAGTTCTACGAGGCTAAAAATGTATTTTTCTTTTCGAATTACAAACTCACACGCACAAAAATTAAGAAGCTAATTAAATGATTCAATGCACCTAATGCAAATGACCACTAACATGTAAATTCTAAGATGCAGAAATTCCCTTGAAACAAGGTGAAATTTCCCAAAAGGCTCCTTCAGTTTCAACTAATCTTTTGATATCCAGAAAGCTAATTCTTGCAAACAAGAACTCTTAATATAAGACACCAAAATACTCAACAAGAAAAAGAAGAAATCAAAAGACAACCTCCCTTCACAATCAAGCAGGAAACTAGAAGCAAGAAAATCCACTAAAGTCCCAAAAGATGAAGCCAAACGAAAATGAAAAAGGCAACAACAAAAACAAAAACAAGCAACAATGTTTTTTGAGTTTTTGATATGCAAAAACAAAAAGCAAAACAAATGTTTTTGGGCTTTTCAGTTTTATAAAACAAAAGCTTCAAGAAAACCAAGAACAACTATCTCAATCTAAGCCAAAATGAGACCGAATTTGAAGCATAAACTCCAACTATGCCCCCAAACCTTATAAAACTAATGATAGCAAGATCAATAAGGGCAACGGAAGACTAAAACTCAATCAAACAGCCAAGAGAAATAGTGCAAATTCGTTGCAATACAAAACTCCAAAGAAACAAGAAAAGATCTTCGAAAAATGCAACAAAACCCTAGCTTATGAAACTCAAGAAAACCAATCGAAAACAGAGCAAAGAACGCAATGCAAAGCACAACACAAAGACAGGAGCGAGTCAATGAGCAAAAGCTCTCTGTTCTGGTAAAGCAGAACAGCCAAGAACGCTCAAAAATCGATCTTGGAACTCAATCCAGGAGTGCTAGCACCAACAAGAACACTTCCCCAAAAAAAGATCGCTTTTCACAAACGAAAGAGAACCAAGACTTAAAAACTACCACACTCAAGTACAAAGACTGCAAACACAATGCCTACAGCGTAAAAGACCAAAAACACTGCACCTTGAACAAATTCAGCCTAGGTATACGCGACCTGTACTATGAACAGCGTGTATACGGTTGCCTCCGTGTCGTAGGGAAATCACAAAGGATCCCTTCTCTAAACAAAATCGCGGTATACGCGATCGTGTGCAAGAAAAACTGCGTATACAAAGAAAGATAATGAAAAATAAAAAGTACAAGCTCGGGAAAGGTATAAAAGCCCAAACCGATCGTTATTGCTAAACCGGATCATAGTAAAGATGTATGAAACCGTTGGCAACTACCAAACAACAACAACGCAATGAGAATCACAAAATGTGATCTCAGCTGAGTCGCCAGCTCGTTGTCGCGGGGATTTAACACCCTAGAGGTTGGTTGGGATTCAACCTCCACAGAGCGGGGGCGTACTATTTAACAGAGACTCACACGATCATGCACAGTCATGAAAACGAAATAGAGCAGAACGAGAGGTTTACCCGTTGGTCCTACGTTTGAAGTAGATCCACGTGGAGTTCAAACTCCCCGCAACCGTCCTTCCTCTTTCACCTGAAATACAAGAAGAAACCAGCACAAAGGACAAGTTGTACAGTATATTTCTACTCTATATGTTAGCGAGATTCATATAAAACATTAAATAAATCATCTTAAATGCTTGTATAACAAATATTCTTCATACATTAAAGCATACACTAACACGTTTACTTCGGGAACAGCATGATACTTCTGTATTATAAAAATAGTACGCACAAAAGTAAGTGGAGAGATCACCTGATCCTTCCAAGGCCTTCGCAGACCGTCGTCCGGATCCGTCCAGCCCTTGCCTCGCTAAGACTCCTTCCAAACAGATGCATACGAGATAACATATAAAGGGATGTGTATCTCAAGGAAACAAGGGTTTCCTGAAATGAACTGGGAAAGTGCAGGAGGCACGGGGAATCAGACTTGGATAGGGAACCAACAGAGTATAATAATAATAATTCTCTCTCTCCCTTAGGCCATACATATGAGGTCCTTTTATAGTCCCTCCAAGTAGTTTCAGCAGTTGGAAACAGCTGGCCACGGGCTGGGGTGGTTGAACTACCTGAGTAACCATCAACCCAGCGCGAAATTAGGGATTTTTATATATTTTTTAATCATTAAAATGGCATACGCGGAAAAGTCTAGCTGTACTCGCTTATACACGCGGAAAAACACGGGCATAGTCGCGTATGAAGGATTTTCCACTGTTTTTAAGTGAATTTGTCCAAGTCTGTAGGAATGGGTGCCCATAAAGCCATGTAGCAATCATGAATCATGTCAAGGTGAGAAATGATGCTATAACACTTGTATTTAAAAAAAGGGAAAACTATAATATTATATTATAGAACTATAGTTTGACAGACAAAGATCAATTTCATAGAGCGAAGGAAGGTAAGGAAATGGTCCCAATGTAGCATCACGCATAGTTAACCTGCAAATTTCTCCCTCTGTTTGTCAGAGTCTGATTATTGCCTGCACCATGTAAAGACTGAGATTTAGAGGATTAATAAATGAATTTCAAGCTATGTTTTATTTATTTATTTTATACATTTTATGATTATACTCTCTGTGTAAACCATATCGTTGATGGACGATGCGAGTTGGTTAGGTTGGCCACCAGATTAGCTCGACACCACTCTGAATTGTTCAAGATTAGTTTGGATTATGGTTTGTTGAGTGAGTGCATTTAATTCTCCGTTATTTGATTTTAATTTCACGGATTATGGTTTGTCGAGTGAGTGTGTTAAATTCTCTGTTATTTGATTTTAATTTCACAATCTCATGTTATGAATGTTTTGTCTATTTTTGAATAGAATTATGGTGCACACGGTAAATGAGTTGTCCAAAATTCCAAATGTTTTTTTTAGGATATTTTTCCTCTACTAGTTTTTATTGCGTCAATGATGGGGACTTGTTGCCTTGTGTTCCATAAATATAAGACTTACTCCAATCTTTCAAATTTTCTTTAATTATAATGATTGTGATATGAGGTAATGATGCAGGAGCATTAGGCTCGAACCAATATTTTGTATATAGATAGACTTAGGGGGTTTTATATTTTCTTGGTCATGTAATTATTGAATAAATCGAGTGATTTTAGTTTAATGTACAAAGGAAAATATTGTAACTTCCCGAATGATTAATGGGCACCCGAAGAGATAGTCAGTTTCAGAAGTTAGGCTAATTTTAGGATTTCAAGAGTCATCAGGGAAGCTGAATCGATTGATTCCTAATTTGTATAAAAATAAAATCCCTGTGGCAGAGTCAAGAGACATGTATAGCGAACTGTAAAGGTTGCATAAAACTGTAGGGGGGACATGGTAGAGGAGAAAGGCCAATCGATCGAAGATCTGGCTAGATAAAATCTTGTAAGTTTGTTCACTGTATAAATGAGGAAATTGTCTCGAAATGACTATGCATTTGTTGGTTAACTCTGTGTGGAAAATACCATGTGTAATTGTGCATTCATTGGTTAAGTTCCTGTGTAAATTTCCTTGAAGTCCTTGCATGAGTAGGACTATGTAATTCGAGTTAAGACTCTGCCTGTGTATTCAGGAAAGAGCATACAAGAATGTGCGATATATGCCCTATAACCAGGTTCTAATTATATTCTGTGTGCCCTTGGAATAAATCGACATTCGTGTCAATCTTCTAATGTTTATTGGAGGAAAAAAATTATTTGAATCGAATTCTGGTGTTGAACTATTGGTGGATAAACAGAATCCTCTGTACAATTAGACGAACCCCTGTCCTTATAAGCAGAATGAAGGAGGGATTTCCTTGTATAGCAGAGTAAGGGTCAAGCGGCCATTGGAGCTGTGCGAGGCGTTATATCAAGAGTAAATTAAAAGAACAGTGCTGTGAGATTAACGATTCCGGTCGATTAGCCAAGTCTGGTTATATATGCAACCTCTCGTGGAGGAGTGAACTGAGTTGATTGTGAGGAACTTTAACCTTGAAAAGTCTCGAATATAGTGTTGTTGGAGTTAGACGGAACCGGATCGCGGAAGGACGTGGAACCAGGAGAAGAGTGAACAGTGATGGCAGTTTCATCGCGTGAGTTAGGAAGTGGTAGCAGTATTTAAGAAATCAACACGATCCCATAAACTGGGTGACACATGTCCTTGAGCGGGTTTGAAAACCCACTCTCATCGAGAGCTAAAACTCATGCAGATAAGTCGCGCGAGATTCGATCGGGGACGTCGGATCACCGAAGTGAGTGCGACAACACCTCTGCTGTTGGATAAGAAGGTGAGACAACCCAAGGTATGTTTGTGTGAGTTGTGGAACCTGGAAGGTCATTAGTGCTATAACCAAATTCAAGACTTGTTATAATGCATTATCGTTAATTGAACCACTGCAAATATCTCTCATACAAGATTTAAGTATTAAGGGTGTAGGCCATATAATTACATTTGTGAAGTTAGCGCCCTATGAAATATATATGGGGGTTAACCATATCGTGATGCTCTAACATTTGAACGGAGGCCGTGACCATATATTGATATAGCATTATATGTGAGTTGGGTGACATCGTTTTAGATATGTGTAAGGGTTCTATATGGTGTGGTTGCTTTATTGCATAGGCCTTGGGGCTTTTATAATATTTGAAGGAGGTTCCTACAGTTAGAAGAGTTTTCCAGATTTAAAACTGGACTGAGTACAAAGGTGTAGGCAGGTGTTTTTATATGCAAGAGGATTTGATTTAACATCTCAAATATCAGATTTGAGATGCTAAAGATTTTATATTTAGTTGTTTAATTTTCCAGTTCATAATTTAGAACATGTTGACCTTGCCTAGATTGTGAAATTGATTGAGCAATAAAATTTGAGAAAAAACTGGGACTGTGGGTTTTAACACCATCAAGTGGTATCAGAGCTAGAATTTAATTAGCTCTTTGAAAATTTTATTTTGAAATGCACATATATTGAACAGTGATAAGGTTGATGTTTAAATCTTTTTAGCAGAGTTTCAGATTTGATTAAGTATGCAGTGAAGGTTGATAGCCCAGATGTGGAGAATTTGGAGTTGAAGAAAAGGAGTCTTGCAGATTTCAGCAGATAGAGTGTAGTGCAAGTGAAGGGAAAAGCAAGATCAGTCAGGGATCTTGAGAGGTAAGATGATGAGCCTTATTTGAACTCTGGTTGGAAGGTATTGTTTGTATATTTCAGGGTGCAAGAAATTGAGGAGGGATCTCAGCAGAAGCGGATCACAAGCTTGAAAGCGGTGATAAGAATAGTCCAGCAAGGGATTCTGAGTGCAGAAAGAGTGTGGCAGAACCTGAAAGATTCCCAACTGAGGTTGGATGAAAGAAGAATAGAGGCTTTCTTGAGAGAAGTTGTAGAGTGAAGCCTAGAGAGCAGAAGAGAGTGCTCAGAAGGTTCCAGTAGAGAGGGGACCAGTACTTGCCAAAAGCCGGATCCAGAGGAAGGGATTGGTGAGGTAAGTTGTAGCAAGAGAGCTTGCTATTGCAAAGGCTTAGTGCAGCTTTTGAGTGAAGAACTTCTAGAGAAGAGAATGGCTACTGAGAGCCATAGCAAAGATTGCATAGATTGCAAAGGTTCTGAGAGAAGCCACAACAGAAGAGTGAGGGAAGATGCCAAAGAAAATGGCATAAGGAAGAGACTCAATGATGAAGAATATTGGAAATATATGGTTGAGATCAGTAAGCAGCTTATTGAACTGGAGAGGATGATAGAGGAAAACCGGAGAGTTGGTTGGCTCATGAAGAAGAAGATAAAGTGGCATATGCCACAAAGGAAGAAAGAGAAAATGATAAATGCTTAGAGGAAGGAGGAAATACTCAGAGTGATTGAGTATCTGGAGAAGGACATGAAGACTAAAGCTTCAATTGGGACCAAGGGGTCCAAGAGCCTTACATTTGACATATTTTGTATGTTTGCAGGAACAGCAGGTGAGAGAGAACAAACTGCTGATGTTGTCACTGAAGAAGAAAATGAAGCAGCCAGATGTTTTTAAGATATCCATGCACAGTTGGAGAAAGATCCTTCTTTCCAACATATTGGAAGTAGAAGAGATTTAGTTTACGATATTGGACAGAAGCTAGAGGCTGACCAGCTTGGAGAATTTGAAGAAGAGAAGACTATTGAAGAATTTCTGAAGCATATGAAAGACTTGGAACAACAAGAAGATTTGATGATCAAATCATCAAATGGGACCATGAAGTCTTATGTTTTTAATACTGACAAGTTGTGTATGAGTGCAGGTGTTGATTAAGGCTGTTCACATGGTGGAATTGTGACAAATGAAGCTGGCTGTTGCCAAGCAAGATATGATGAGTATCTTTCAGGTGAAGATCAGATTGTGAAGGAATTCATTAATTCCTTATTTTATAGAAGGGATTGCCTCAAGGAGGATAATGATTTTTTCATTAATGATGATAATGAAAATTTGCTTCTATTGAATGGCCAAGTAAAGGGTGATGGACAGATAGCTGAAATGGGAAATCAGAATTCTATTCTGATGAAGGTTGAGGTGATAGTGACAGCAGAAGATGGTAAAGATTGTGGAGATGTTTCCTCAGAGGTGATGCCAGGATTGTGGCATGAGCATAGGATAGAAACACAGCAATAAGGTTTTCAGGTGATAAGGACCGAGATGATTAAAGATGAGAGAGTTAATTCCTATGAACTAGGGTAGAGAGACATCCTTGCAAAGGAGGATGCAGAAGGGAGACTATCTGACGGTCTCAAGAATTGTTTGAAGAGTTGGAATCAACATTCTGATGTGATGATTGAGAAGAAAATTATGTTGGGGAAGCATACTAAGATGCTGACAGAAGAGAGAAAGGCTCTAAGGCCTTATGAATTTTTCTTTGACAATTGTTTGGTGAGTGCACATCGTGTTGATGCTGGAGGAAGATTAACACTAGTGGGCAGTTAATTAAAAGAGGAAAGGAATTCTGTGGGAGATTTTAGTTCATTGAATGGAGAATTTGAGTTGCAGGAGGTTATGACGAATCAGCAGGATTCTATACAAAAGAGGGAACCTCAATCTCAAGATTGGGGATTGCTGCATGAGAAGATACCAAGGAATAAAACCAGGGAAGATTTTCTGAGTCTTGGGAAAGACTCAGAATTGCAGGAAGAGAAACTGGTGATTGAGTCATCAATTAAGGACATTGAGTCTTGTAATTTGAATTTTGGCAATTTTGTTGTGTTGACAGGCATGGTAGAAAACAACCCATCTTTTGGGGCTGTTTTGAAGGGTGATGAATTGTTGAAGAAGGAGAAAGGTGAGGCTATCATGTCTCATGTGAATGAACTTGTTGTTTCTATAGATGAAAAATAAAAGGAGCTGTTTTATAATGAAGATGAGAAGCTATAAGAATATGAGACGATCATGTATCATGGGCAGAAGTTGGTTGCTATTGGTAGCAGAGAAGAATTAGCTTGTTCGAGTAGCCTAGAGAAAGTTGGAGAGAAGGCTGTAAGGCAAACTTTTGGGGCTGCTACAGCAATGGAGAATTAGAGTTTTTCCCTGACAAAAGACGAAAATGCAAATCTGGAAGAGCTTGGAGTAATTCAAGAAGAAGGAAGGAAATTTCTGAAGATTTCCAAGACAGAAGAAGAAGATGCTGAAACTAGGTTGCAGCATAGTGAAGATTTGTTTGGCCAAAGGAGATGGCTAAAATTTTTGCAGAAAACCTCTGGAAAGGAGTGTGAAATAGCAGAACAACAGCTGCTTGGAGTGTTGCTGGAAAGAATGTTGAAGCAACAAGCTGAAGCATTGCCAGCAGAGGAGCAAAATTTTTACTGTTGCAGAGAGGGTATGGATGATTGGGTGGCGAATAGGGAAGCAGTAAGAACTGAAGAAATAAGAGTGCAGCAAACAGAAGTAAGAGTCTGGCAGTAAGAGGAAAGATTAGACAGAGAAATAGCATTGATAAGAGGACTGATGATGAAGATGTCTGAGAAGAAGGCAGCAACAAGGAAACAAAGTAGCAGCACAAGAAAATAAGAAAGAGGGTGTAAAGGTGCAGCCGATGGAAAGCTGCAACATAAAGTATGGAAGCCAAGAGGAATACGAAAGAAGAACCCTGCAACAGATGGCCAGTTGCAGAACAAAGTGTGGGATCCAGGAAGACAAAGATGAAAACCATGATTATGAGACCATGAACTATTTTAACCTAGGGAGTCTGATGCTGGAGCATTAGGCTCGAACCAATATTTTGTATACAGATAGACTTAGGGGGTATTATATTTTCTTGGTCATGTAATTACTGAATAAATCGAGTGATTTTAGTTTAATGTAGAGAGGAAAATATTGTAACTACCCGAATGATTAATGGGCACTCGAAGAGATAGTTAGTTTCAGAAGTTAGGCTAATTTTAGGATTTCAAGAGTCATCATGGAAGCTGAATCGATTGATTCCTAATTTGTATACAAATAAAATCCCTGTGGTAGAGTCAAGAGACCTGTATAGCGAACTGTAAAGGCTACATAAAACTGTAGGGA
Organism: Pinus albicaulis; assembly: GCA_034641835.2. NCBI lineage: Eukaryota > Viridiplantae > Streptophyta > Pinopsida > Pinales > Pinaceae > Pinus > Pinus albicaulis. Next base: position 211,372,474 of record CM076584.1, on the reverse strand, counting down.
AGACATGGTATAGGAGAAAGGCCAATCGATCGAAGATGGCTAGATAAAATCTTGTAAGTTTGTTCACTGTATAAATGAGGAAATTGTCTCGGAATGACTGTGAATTTTTTGGTTAACTCTATGTGGAAAATACCGTGTGTAATTTTTCATTCATTGGCTAAGTTCCTATGTAAATTGCCTCGAAGTCCTTGCATGAGTAGGACTCTGTAATTCGAGTTAAGACTATGCCTGTGTATTTAGGAAAGAGCGTACAAGAATGTGCGATATATGCCCTTTAACCGGGTTCTAATTATATTCTGTGTGCCCTTGGAATAAATCAACATTCGTGTCGATCTTCTAATGTTTATTGGAGGAACGAAATTCTTTGAATCAAAGTCTGGTGTTGAACTATTGGCGGATAAGCGGAATCCTCCATACAATGAGAGGAACCCCTGTCCTTATGAGCAGAATGAAGGAGGGATTTCCCGGTATAGCAGAGTAAGGGTCGAGCAGCCATTGGAGCTGTGCGAGGCATTATATCAAGAGTAAATTAAAAGAACAGTGCTGTGAGCTTCACGCTTCCAGTCGATTAGCCAATTCTGGTTATATATGCAACCTCTCGTGGAGGAGTGAACTGAGTTGATTGTGAGGAAATTTAACCTTGCAAAGTCCCAAATATAGTGTTGTTGGAGTTAGACGGAACCGGATCGCGGAAGGACATGGAACCAGGAGAAGAGTGAACAGTGTTGGTGGTTTCATCGCGTGAGTTAGGAAGTGGTAGCAGTATTTAAGAAATCAACGCGATCCCATAAACTGGGTGACACATGTCCCTAAGCGGGTTTGAAAACCCACTCTCATCGTGAACTAAAACTCATGCAGATAAGTCACACGAGATTTGATCGGGGACATCGGATCACCAAAGTGAGCGTGACAACACCTCCACCATTGGATAAGAAGGCGAGACAACCCAAGGTATGTTTGTGTGAGTTGTGGAACCCGGAAGGTCATTAGCACTATAACCAAATTCAAGACTTGTTATAATGCATTATCGTTAATTGAACCATTGCAAATATTTCTCGTACAAGATTTAAGTATTAAGGGTGTAGGCCATATAAATACCTTTGTGAAGTTAGCACCCTATAAAATATATGTGGGGGTTAACCATATCGTGATGCTCTAACATTTGAACGGAGGCCATGACCATATATTGATATAACATTATATGCAAGTTGGGTGACATCATTTTAGATATGTGTAAGGGTTCTATATGGTGTGGTTGATTTATTGCATAGGCCTTGGGGCTTTTATAATCTTTGAAGGAGGTTCCTACAGTTAGAAGAGTTTTCCAGATTTAAAACTGGTCTGAGTACAAAGGTGTAGGCAGGTGTTTGTATATGCAAGAGGATTTGATTTAACATCTCAAATCTCAGATTTGAGATGCTAAAGATTTCAGATTTAGTTGTTTAATTTTCCAGTTCAGAATTTAGACCATGTTGACCTTGACCATATTGTGAAATTGATTGGGCAATAAAATTTGAGAAAAAACCGAGACTGTGGGTTTTAACACCATCAGGTAAACATATATGGATTGAGAATCAATGCATGAATAAATTGAATTCTAAACAACTCTGAAACCACATACTCATACTCGTTAGTACATTAAGAACAAAGGTCTCATATTTCTATTATTTGATAATTTATAATCATGGTTGAGAGAATTTATTGATGGGTGAAAGTTATATTATACTTAAGATTGGAATATCATGGTTCTATCAATCATTTAATTCTTTCTTTTATTCCCATAAATTAAGATCTTCTTCTCCAATATTATTTTCAAGGCATTTGAGAGCGACAGGATTTTGTTACACAGAGGTGAACTAGAAAAAAATAGTGAAAAATTAAAGTTCTGATTTACATATAATGGTTTTGAATTGATCTTGAGTTTATTTCATTATTTACAATCTTCCTTTTTTTCAATGTTGTTCAGGCATTTCTTGGTTTCTAATCAAACAATAGTTATGATTTTCCTTTTGTTTGTCAATAATTAGGATTTCCTTTTGCAATTGCTAATAGTTCGGGTTTGCCTTTCATTTTCCATATTTTTGCTAAAATCTTGTTTTCAATTGTTAGGATTGGTGTTTACTCTTTCTCAAGTTTCCTTTGAAGTACATAATTCAATTTAATTTGATGAGATTGATGTGCAAGTTAGACTACATTTTTATTTCCAGGTTGCTAGGGGCTTTCTCTAGCATTTCCAGTGATGTGCCTCGAAGTTCACAAAATCCCAAATTGAAAAATTAAATGTTGGTATATCAATATGCCCTATACTACACCCAAAATTTTGGCATCGTTTTCGGGGAGGCGCTCAGTGGATTGACCTTAGTGACCGGTTGCATTTGGTTTGTTTTTTTACCTAGTTTCTCTTGCAAATTTATGTTCTTTGAATTTATATATTTCCTGCACATCTTGGTTATTTTAAGGTTTTTCATTTTCTTTGGTACTATAAGAACCCCCCATACATATCCACTGCAGAAGAATATACAAATTGTCTTATTGGAAACAGGAAAATAATATTTTGAGGAATCATTCAATGAGGAGTTTTGATGTTGCCGTAGACATATACAAATCATCCAATGATGATCTCACAAGTGAAAAATTTAATATTTTTCTTGAACAGAAAAATAATATTATTAAATATTTGATTTCGACATTGGATGATTTGCAGGAAGAAGAGGAGAAGGATGGAGAACTACTGTTAATATTTTGTGTCAACTGTATGAAGAAGCACTTCCTTGGAAAGTGTCCACTTCGTAGCCTAAAATTTTTCATAATTTGTGAGAAGATTCATTCAACTGAACATTTCCCATCACTACCAGAATTACTAAAGGTACTAAGGAAATCATGTAAGGAATCTAGTCAATTTCCAGCTATAAATCAAAACTGATATTAGTGTGAATTAAATGTAATATTCCCAAATGGGAAATGCAGCAACATAGAATAGTTATGAATTTAAAATAACGCAGATCATCAAGATTATAGTAGGAGGCCAATATGGAGAACCTTATTTAACATTTATAACAGCAAATCAGATGTACAATGAAACCCATAAGATGTACAAGAGGAAATAGGAGTGTCCAATGAAGAAAAATCATCAAAAAGAGGTACTGCAACCATACATATGAACAGAAACTACCTTGACAACATTATTTTTATTAGGCTGCAACAGATGTTGATTACAAATTAGATCTAAAGCAAAATAATGTATGAAAATTCAGATCTATGACAGATCCATACACTATAAAGACTCTTCTTAAAAACCCCCCTGGGGTTTTCATCAATACATGAAGAACATGGAGTAGATCTGAGATCTAAAAGGTGCAGATCTGCAGAAATCTTCATATATTAAGGAATTTTCAGATATATGCAGATTAGATATGAAATGTACAATATGTTGATCCTCTCCAATGGATCTCAAAGGTGAAGGGTAGATCCCCAACACAAGAAAATCACTCCTCCAGAAAGTTATGCCAAAATTCCCCACAACAGAACCTACAGAAAAACACAGATCTAGAAGGAAAACTGTGCCGTAGGGTTTAAGATATGTTTGGCCACATTCCAAGATCTAAATCTGATGGTCCACTGATCCAAGAGTCTCTTGCCAATGGGATAGAAGCCTTCCCCACTGAAAAGGAGCACTAGAATGGTCTAGATCTGAGTAGATCTAGCCTCCACTTGCTGCAGCTTACAAAGACAACCAAACCCTCAACATGATTTGTGTTGTAGTTGGAAGAAGAAGCTTGGCCTTCAGCCTGATAGTGGACAATAAATTCAAACTCTTCCAAGAGGCCTCTCAAGGAAAGATATGGAATTTCTAAACAGGAATACCTTATGCTAAACAACACAATTCTCATCTAAACAACAAAAGAATGATATACGTCTAACAGACAATATATCCAGAAAAAAGTAATCAAATCAACGACCTTCCCATGCTTCCATCCTCTTCCTTTTATAATTTTAGAGCTTGCAAAACCCTAAACCACCTCAATGAAATAGCTCATTTCACATGAGCCATCTCCATCTAGAACTGCGTTGTGCCTCATTGATGGCCACTCCTCCAAGACAGCACTGTAGAATTGGTCATGGTTGACCTAGTCAAAATGTTCATCCCCTTTCACACCTAAGGGTGCCTTCTTACTCAGCCAAGATATATCCTTTTTCACATTTGGCATTTATTTATTTACTGTTTTGGAGTTTTATGATCCTCCTTTACAATTTTATTCATGAAATAGAAAAATAAAACAAAATTGAATATTCCCATTAGCTTGGGACTAATTGGGAATATTACAGTCCTCCCCTAAAAAAAATTGCTTGTCCTCAAGAAACTGATAAGGTGAGTGCTGCAACTCTTCTCCTCCTCCATTGGTGACACCATCATGTGTTAAGCTTCCTTCATAAGCTAAGTGTTCACCAATCAAACCCTCCATGAATTGTTCCTCCAAAGTTCTTATAAGATGTAAATAGTCCATCCCACAAGGAGACAATAACTCAAATGAAAGAAACATGGCTGAACCAATGCTCTCCCTGAAACATGTAGCATAAGACACATAGAGAGTCTCCATCCCATGAGGTACATACATGCCTCCCATCCTCCCTCCATACATTCCCATAAAAAGTACTAGTACATCATCAATGTATGGGAGTAAAACTATGTACAAACAAACATAAATTTGTGCATATGGAAGTGGGTCATAGGCCCATATGTGGAGCCAGTGTAGTGCATCTCTTGCCTGCATCAGATCTAGATCTGGTAAGTGGTTTCCCCACCACTTAACTGCTGCACATGTTATCTCACTATGGCTGAAAGTGTGAGATATATTTGGTGCCTTAGGAAAGCACCCATCATGATGAAAAATCCCCCTTTGTTCATCAAGGGAGTGGCAAAATTCAGAAATTTTTTGTGGCCCAATGTTGGCCATGAGATTTACAAGATGTATTACTCCTCCTTGGATTCATGGCCTACATAAACATGATGAAAGAATGTACATAATCAGAAAATAAAACATGCCTTACATGATCAGATTATTCACCAAAAATACTCCTCATACAAATGGAGTGGTGCATGGATCTATCTCCTATCTGAAAATAAGGAAGATATGGTTGAAACAACTCCTTCATAGAGTCATGTTGCTGCCCCAACTCCACAAATTTCATGCATTCTTGAAAATTCTGATGTATTTCTTCTTTCAAGCCTTCCCAATCAAAGCTCCCCATAATGATGTTGTAGATCTTCACGGAATACATGTGGCTTAAATAGAACTCTTTATAAGCTCTTTGTAATAACTTCTCCTTGAGCTTGGAGGCTCTAGAAAAGAAGATCCTACCATGATGATAGATGAGTTCTCCTTGGACTAAATATCCCTCTTCATGCAGCTGGTCATCAAGTATCATACAAGTGTGAATATCTTTGGAATAATCCACCAACAGTTGGGATTTCCAATATAGATCTAAACTGCTCAACAATGAAAACATTGGTGGTGTATCAACAGAGATGTATGTCATGTTGCTGCTCTTCCCCTTGACATCTCCCATGCCAAAGGTGTGCATTGGAAGGCCATTCCTTCCATTCTCCTCCCACAGTGCATAACTAGAAATGAGAGTGGGTGATGATAATAAGCGAAGAAGATTTCCCTCCTCCTTGAGCTTATCCAAGACTCCTAGAATTGTATCTTTGTCTTCTAGTGCTCCAATCCCTCCTAGATCTAAGCTTGGAGCATCATGTTCTGAGGTCCTTCCCCACAAAATCTGAATCAGGTGGCCTCCCATGTGGTTTTCCACTAGATAATGGTGTCCCATGCATAAATCTCATGAACATAATAGATGGGACTGTAAAGTTCTTGCTTCCACTGCACAAATCCATCTATGATTTCTGTGTGGAAGTGGTATGTGAGGGGTATGTATGCATGCCTTTGATCATCTGAGATTCACCACTCTTATTGTCCACCTATTCCATTTGTAAAGCCTCCCAATAAGTGGTGACTTTCCCCAATGTAATCAACGATTGAACACCCAAAATCACATTGGTGTCTTGTATGTCAACCACAAAGAAGTGATCAACCAAAGTGTAAGTTCCCATGGTGACTAAAAGTGATGGGACATAATGCATGAATTTCATTGTTCTATCTGCTGGGACCAAAACATAGAATCCCTCAAAAGTATCAGTGGGTATTTCCCTCCTTTGTACAATATGGGAATTAATGAAGTTGTGGGTGGCCCCACTATTAATCAATATAGAAACCCTCTAATTCAAGATTGAACCTTGAAATCTTAAGGTCAAGTACTTTGGTACTCCTCTCAAATATGCAAGAGTCCCTCCAATAGGAGTAAATGCCCCATCCCCATCTCCTAATGGTGTTGGATCTCCTCTAGTTGATCCAGGTGGATATTGGTGGTCACCCGCCTATTCCACTTGGGGCCCCACCATTGTCTCTTTCATTTTTTTCATTTTCGGCACAAATTACTATTTTTAGCAGTTTTTCGGGTCCTGAACTTCCAGAGCTGTTTTGAGGCCCTAAACGACATTTTTTGGGAAAACGGGGAGCAACATGGGTCCATGGATCAATGTTTCTCACTAAAAAATTGTATTCCTCAGATAGATCTTTCTAACAAGGTATGGTAGGCGTCAAACGGAGATCGTATGCCAAAGTTACGTCCCTGGGAAGTTGAAACACCAATTTACCCAAATAGGGCCCATATTTTTGGCACTTCATCTCCTAGGGTTAAGGTTTTGGCTGTTTAGGATTTCCATTTGTTTCTAAATAATAAATAGGCCCTCGAGCCTCATTGTAACTGAGTTCAGAGGCTTGTAGCCGCCACATCTCTTCTCAGAGATAGCTACTAGCGCCCTAGCTAGTTTTATTTCCATTATGTCTGTAAGCAAATTTCAGTTCTTTGATATTAATGAAATGAAGTGTTATTTCCGCTGCATCTTTGTATTTATGGTTATATGTTTATTCTGTTGTGTTCCTGCATAAATCCAGATAAGTGGTATCAGAGTGGTCTATTTTTTCTCGATCTTTCTTTGCATGTCCCCAACGAGGTCGGGGTATAAGGAGTTAGGGATCGATCTGGTGGAACCTTTACAAGATCAGCCTCGCAAACCCTGACGAACACCCATGGGGGATGAAAAGAAAGATGAGGGAGCAAGAGATCCTATCAAAATATTGCTCGAGGAGGCCCTTGAAAAACAAAGGAACACAATGATGGATAACTTTGCCCAGATCCTTCAACGACTGCCCACTGACGGCGCATCTGCATCCAGCAGCCACTCTGGAGGTGCGACTCCTTTTAAGGTACAAGTAAATTTTGACATTCCCATATTTGAGGGTCAAATAGATGCAGATGCCATAGATAGATGGTTGAATCTATTAGAAGGATATTTCTTGGTTCATGACTTTTCCGATAGGGAGAAGATTATTTTTGCACTCCTCAAAGCTGCCCCCCATTACTGGGAGGCGGTGGAAGCCTTCCAGCAGGGAAAAGGACGAGACAAAACCCTCTCTGTTCTCAGCCATACCCACTTGGAATTCTTTCTAATATGTCATCAAGGAACAATACTATCCCGTGGGGAGCTATGAGGACAAGTACATACAATGGACCATGCTGCGACAACAAAGGGATCAAGATGTGCATGAGCTGACGAATCTGTTCCATACCTTGCACACCAAATTGGGTATCAAATATTCAGAGAAACATATGGTGCTAAAGTATCGCAGTTGTCTACACAGATACATTCAGAAGGAAATGGAGTTCCTCGACATCTCCTCGCTTGGTACAACATACTGGTATGCTACCAAGATTGAGCAGAAATTCAAACAGAAGAAGTGAGACTTTGGATCTACGAATCAAAAGCAAGGGAAGGGTGCTCCCAAATTGCAAAACAAAGGACAGAGCCAAGGCATGGCGACTCAAGACAACCTATCGAAGCCACAAGCAAATAAAAACACCGCAAAGCCAAAGAAGGACATGAGAAAGTGGTGTGGGTTCCATAAGAGCTCCACTCACAACAAAAGTGAGTGTCGGGCCAAGCAGTCGCTGGTGGCCGAGATGAGGGCTTCTGAGTCAGATGCATGCTTTGACTCTAAATCAGAACTTGAAAAGGGGAATGACAAAGGGAAACATATTATTGATGCAGAGCCCAACGCCACTGTTGCCACTACGAAGATCTAGAAGGAGGAACTGAAAGATCCAGAGGAGGAGGAACGTCTCTTCCACTCCCAGATGTGGGTAAAGGGCTCCCTGGTACAGTTCATTGTCGACAATGGGAGCCGAAAGAACCTCATTTCAGCAGACGTCATGAAGCAGTTGGGCTTGTCAACCACATCTCACCCACATCCATACACCATCGAGTGGCTTCACCAAGGACGAGATCTCCGAGTCAGCCAGTAGTGTCGCCTTCCCTATAGCATCAAGCCCTTCACAGATGAGGTATTATGTGAAGTTGCTCCTATTGATGTTTCTGATGTATTATTAGGACAACCATACTTGTGGAAGTGTCATGCTGTGTATAAGTTTCGGCCTCGTGCTGTTATTGTTACTTTTGGAAATAAGTTGCACAAGATACCAAAGGTACCACCTCTTGCTGCTATCTCTTTGGTTACTACAAAACAATGCAGTAAGCTCATTTCCCAAACTAGGAAATTCGTTTTCCTGATGATCTGCCCCCAGGGAAAGAATAATACTGTGGCCACGACCTCCACACAGAGCTCCTCTGCAGGATGAAAACAAATGGATAAGGTTGTGGAGGAATACGGGGACATCTTCACCTCACCCAAAGGGGTTCCTTTGCACTGTCAGGTCAAGCACCCGATTGATCTGACCCCAGGTGCACCGCTACCCAATGGACCAATCTATCGATGCTCTATTATGGAGAACAATGAAATCAAGAGTCAGATTCAGGAGTTGCTGCAGAAAGGTCACATCCGACCAAGTTCATTGCCCTGTGGGAGCCTGATCGTGTTGGTATAGAAGAAGGATGGGACGTGGAGACTCTGTATTGACTATCAGGCATTGAACAAGATCACTGTCTGGAATAGGTACCTGATCCCATAGATTGTTGACCTTTTGGACCAACTCAAAGGTGCAAAATATTTCAGTAAGATCAACTTGAAGTCTGGGTATCACCAGGTACCAATTGAACCCTTCGATGTGTGGAAGATTGCCTTCAAGGCCAAGGAAGGCCTTTTCGAATGGCTGGTCATGCCTTTCGGGTTGACGAATGCTCCCGCCACCTTCATGAGGATGATGGATGACATCTTGCGGCCATTCACCAACTCATTTGTAGTGGTGTACTTGGATGACATTCTGATCTTCAGCCAGACTTGGGAAGAGCACCTTCACCATATCCGACAAGTCCTCCAAACACTGCGGCAACACAAGTTGTGTGCCAATTTGGAGAAGTGCACTTTTGGCATGACCCAGGTTCAATATCTGGGATACATTATTGATGAAAGGGGGGTGCATGTGGATCCAACCAAGATCCAAGTCATTCGGGATTGGCCAGCCCCAACCACTATAACAGAGCTTCGTAGCTCGCTGTGTCTTGCTAATTTCTACCATAGGTTCGTGTTGGGATTCTCTCATATCACTTGGCCCTTGAGACAAGTCACCAAGGGAGGAGCAAGAGAAAAATTATTTTGGTCGGAACCTCAACAGAAGGCGTTCACAGAATTGAAAAATCGCCTCTGTTCTACCCCAGTGCTCACATTACTAGACTTGCAATAGCCATTTGAGATCAAGATAGATGCCTCTGAATATGCTATTGGGGCAGTTATTACTCAACAAGGACATCCAGTGGCATATCACAGTGAAACATTGTCTGAAAAAATTCACAAGCATCCCACTTATGACAAAGAAATGTATTCCATTGTGCAAGCTTGTCGACAATGGAAGAATTAAATTTTGGACCAGGAAAAAATCATCCATACAGACCATCGGGCCTCGTAGTTCATACAGACAAAAGGGAAGTTGCAGAATAATCGCCATCAGAAGTGGTCCACATATCTACAACAATTTCATTTGAACATCAAGTACAAGAAGGGTAGCACCAATAATGTTGCAGGCTACCTCAGTCGACCACTGATCGTGGTGCTCACCACTGTTCTCAACTCTTGTGGGCACGAGACTTCTGATTGGCTACTTCTCTACGAGAGAAACCCAGAATTTGGCCACACTTACAAGGCACTCTTGGGGGGTACGCAAGTTCCAAATTTTCACCTCCAAGATGCACTTTTATGCCACCTGGGACACCTTTGTGTTCCTTCATGCGAGCATGCCAAGATGATATGGTAATCACACTATAGTAGAGTCGCTGGGCATTTCGGGGTTGAGAAAATAGTAGCTGTACTGTAGAATTATTTCTATTGGCCAAACCTTCGAAAGGATTTCGAGAAGCACATTAGATCCTACACTGCCTGTGCCATTGCAAAATTGACCATCAAGAAGCAAGGCCTATATACTCCGCTACCTACCCCTAGTCGACCTTGGGAATCCATCTCCATGGATTACATGTTGGGCCTGCCTTCTACTGAGCATGGGAATGACTGTGTTTTCGTGGTCATCGATAGATTCTCGAAGATGACCATTATGGTGGCCTGCAAGAAGAATATCACAGCAGAAGCTACTACTAAACTCTTCTTTGAACGAGTGTGGGTGTACTTTGGTATCCCACAGTCTATCATATTAGATCAGGATAGTAGGTTCCTCAGCACATTTTGGTCTAGCCTCTGGTCAATGTTGGACACCAAGCTCACCAAGTCCACAGCTTTCCATCCCCAAACAGATGGCCAGACAAAGGTCGTCAACAGAATGATTGTACACATTTTGCACATGTACAATTCAAAGCATCCACGCACATGGGACAAGAGCCTCCCCTATGTACAACATAGTTATAACCAGGCTCTCCACAGTTCATTCGGCCATAGCCCCTTTCAGGTGGGCTTGGGATTCCAGCCACTATGTCCCATTGATGTAGCCATTCCATTTGCGACTACTCAGGCCAATTCGGGTCATGTCCAGTCTGAAGTTGACAAAGCAAATAGCTTCATTGAGCACATTCAACACATCTGCCAATAGGTTTATGACATATTGGATAGAGCTAATGCTAAGTACAAGCAATGCCATGATCAACATCGGGTGCCACACAACTTCCAGGTGGGCAAAAAAGTATGGCTACATTTGCAGAAGGAGCACCTCACTGGACCCCACTGCAAGCTTCACCCGCTCCGATACGGGTTGTACACCATCACCAAGGCTATAGGGAACAATGCCTTCAAGCTTAGTATTCCACCATTCCTTGGTCTACACCCAGTATTCCATGTGGACCACCTTTGTCCTTACTTCCCACCCCTACTGGACACCTCTAACATTGCAGAAAAACTCACACCAATAGAGTTAAACCTAGAATGCATGGAACAGGCCACCACAGATTGTATCATGGACATGCAAATCAAGAACACTCGCCAACATACTATCCAACTGTATCGAGTTGTCAAAGCTGGCCAACTCTTGCACCAAGGAAAGTGGTTCACCAGGGACCAAGTTCGGCAGAAATTTCCTATTCCACTTGGGGCCCCACCATTGTCTCTTTCAGTTTTTTCAGTTTTAGCACAACTTACTATTTTTAGCAGTTTTTCGGGTTTGAACTTCCGGAGCTGTTTTGAGGCCCTAAACGACATTTATTGGGAAAACGGGGAGAAACATGGGTCCATGGACCGATTTTTCTCACTCAAAATTTGTATTCCTCATATAGATATTTCTAACGAGGTATGGTACGCGTCAAAAGGAGATCGTATGCCAAAGTTACGTCCCTGGGAAGTTGAAACACCAATTTACCCAAACGGGGCCCATAGTTTTGGCGCTTCATCTCCTACGGTTAGGGTTTTGGCTGTTTAGGATTTCCCATTGTTTCTAAATAATAAATAGGCCCTCGAGCCTCATTGTAACTGATTTCAGAGGCCTTTAGTTGCCACATCTCTTCTCAGAGATAGCTACCAGCGCCCTAGCTAGTTTTATTTCCATTCTGTCTATAAGAAAATTTCAGTTCTTTGATATTAATGAAATGAAGTGTTATTTCCATTGCATATTTATATTTATGGTTATATGTTTATTCTGTTGTGTTCCTGCATAAATCCGAATAACTAGCAGTGTAAGCGTTGTGACCTCTTCTCGGTTCATCTTTTTCTTCCTCCTCAATATCTAAGAAGACCTCTATGTAATGAGATTTTCTAGCAGCACATCTATGTCCAGGTGCCCATGATTCTTGGCAAGTGAAGCATAGCTTCTTCTTTATTACATCTCTCCAAACTTCATCATCAAGAGGCTTCTTGTATGAGCTCTCCTTTGAAGGAGCATCTTTCTCTTCCTTTCCTTTAGAAGGAAAAGAGGGCTTATGCTAAAAGTTTTCTTTTGCTTTTGGCAAGGCATCTTGAAGGTCTCTAGCCCTCTCAATAGCATCATGAAAGGAAGTGGTCTTGGTAGATTTAACCAACCCATAAAGAGTTTCATCTAAACCATCAATGAACATGTACACCCTTCTTGCTGCAGACAGATCAGGAACCATAACAGATAATCTCAAAAATTCAAAAATGTAAGATTCTGTATTACCTGATTATTTCAACTTTGCAAGGCTCATGAATGGTGCCTCTGGATCTCTTCTGTCAAATCTTTCCACTAGCCTTCTAGTGAACTCTGAATAAGCAGTCACATTGGCATGACCCAATGTAGACAAGCCATGGAACCACTAGTCATGTGCTTCACCTTCAAAGTGTAGCGTTGCAATCTTGATAGACTCCATCTCTGGAACCTTGTTCAAATGAAAGTAGATTTCAAGTTTTTATACCCATTCTTTGGCAGAACAGTTGGATGACCCATCAAAATTGGGTAAAAATAATCTTCCCATAGAGTGATGTTGATCATGATTCTGAGTGAATCCACCATCTCTATGATGATGCCTTAGTCTTCTTTTGTCCTTGAGTTGACAAAACTCTTGAAAACTTAAGTGATCTTTGAATATCTGATTTTGAGACTCATATTCTTCAAAATAGTCTTTAAGGGATGCTTTCTCTTGAAACCCTTCATTTCCCACATCCAAAAAGGTAGGCATGGTAGAGCGTTGGGAAACTTGTCATTGATGCACTGGTTGATCATTCCAGTGGTGAGACATGCCAGAGCTTTCTCCAAGATGAAATCTCTTAGGAGATTCTTTGATTCTTTCCAATCTCATCTCTTTGATCTCTCTAGCAAGATCTTGCATGGCTCTCAAAAGGATCTTAGCAAAGTCCTTTCCTTCTTCATCACTTCCAGATGCAGGGGCTTTACCCTTGTCTTCATTGTCATTGGTGTAATAAAATTTCTTCTGTCTTATTTTTAGATACATCTTCTCTCTGTCAGTAAGAGGTTCTTCTTCTGAAGACATATTGGCTTCTTAGAAAGCACAAGTTGTGCCAAGATTATTGCTTCGATACCACTGTAATATTCTCAAATGGGAAATGCAACAACATAGAAAAATTATGCATTTAAAATAATGAAGATCATCAAGATTATAATAGGAGGCCAACATGGAGACCCTTCTTTAACATTTATAATAGAAAATCAGATGTACAATGAAGCCCATAATATGTACAAGAGGAAATAGGAGTCTCCAATGAAGAAAAATCCTCAAAAAGAGGTTATGCAACCATACATATGAACAGAAACTGCCTTCACAGCGTTATTTTTACTAGGCTGCAACAACTGTTGATTACAACTTAGATATAGAGAAAAATAATGTATGAAAATTCAGATCTATTGCAGATCCATACACTATAAAAACTCTTCTTCAAAATCCCCTTGGGGTTTTCAGCAATACATGAAGCACATGGAGTAGATCTGAGATCTAAAAGCTGCAGATCTGCAGAAATATTCAGATATTCAAGAATATTCAGATATATGTAGATCAGATCTGAAATGTACAATATGTTGATCCTCTCTAATGGATCTCAAAGGTGAAGGTAAGATCCCCAACACATGAAAATCACTCCTCCAGAAAGTTATGCCAAAATTCCTTGCAACAACATCTATAGAAAAACGCAGATCTAGAAGGAAAACTGTGTTGTAGGGTTTACGATATGTTTGGCCACATGCCAAGATCTAAATCTGATGCTCCACTGATCCAATACTCTCTTGCCAATGGGATAAAAGCCTGCCCCACTGAAAATGAGCACTAGAATGGTCTAGATCTGAGTAGATCTAGCCTCCACTTGCTGCAACTTACAAATACAACTAAGCCCTCAACAGGATCTATGTTGTAGTTGGAAGAAGAAGCTTGGACTTCAGCTTGATAGTGGACAAGAAATGTAAACTCTTCCAAGAGGCCTCTCAAGGAAAGAGATGGAATTCCTAAACAGGAAGACCTTGTGCTAAACAAAACAATTCTCAGCTAAACAACAAGAGAATGATATATGTCTAACATAAAATATATATCCAGAAAAATGTAATCACATCAACAACCTTCTCATGCTTCCATCCTCTTACCTTTATAAGTTGAGAGCTTGCAAAACCCTAAACCACCTCAATGAAATAACTCCTTTCACATGAGCCATCTCCATCTAAAACTGTGTTGTGCCTCATTAATGGCCACTCCTCCAAGACAACATTGTAGATTTGGTCATGGTTGACCCAGTCAAAATGTTCAACCCCCTTCACATCTAAGGGTGCCTTCTTACTTAGCCAAGATATAGCTTTTTTCACATTTGGCATTGATTTATTTACTGTTTTGGATTTTTATGACCCTCCTTTACAATTTTATTCATGAAACATAAAAATAAAATAAAATTGAATATTCCCATTAGCTTGGGACTAATTGGGAATATTACATTAAATTTCTACTTTACATAGAATGGTTTTGAATTTATCTTGAATTTTTTTTAGCATTTAGAGTCTTCCTTTTCTCAATGTTGTTCATGTATTGCTTGGTTTCCAATCAAACAATAGTTAGTATTTACCTTCTGTTTGTCAATATTTAGGATTTCTTTTCGCAATTTATAATAGTTCAGGTTTTCCTTTCATTTTCTGAATGTTTGATAAAAGTTGTTTTTAATTGTTAGGATTGGTGTTTACTCTTTCTCAAGTTTCCTTTGAAGTGAAAAGTTCAATTTAATTTGTTGAGATTGATGTGCAAGTTAGAATAGAGTTGTATTTGCAAGTTGCCAGGGGCTCTCTCTGGCATTTCTAATACCGCACCTTGAATTTCACGAACTCCTGGATTGAAAAATTAAATGTTGGTATATTAATATGCCCTATACTACGCCTAACATGGGAAAAACCATAGACTAGTGCAAGCAGAACCTACATACACACAAATTATATTTAATTAATATTTTTGTTGAACACCTAATTCCACATGGGTAGGTGTGGAATGCAAAAGTCGATAATTAGAGTCCAAGTGACCTTGGAATGTGAAAACAAGAGTCACACCATTGTACTATAAATGTACATCATGTATAATGGAAAAATAAGAAAGCATCACGCTTATCCTTCATTGTGGGTTGAGTCTCTTGTGTGTGTGTTTATTCTTCCTCATACACCATGTGTGTGCTTCAACATGGTGTTTAACATGGTATCAGAGCGGGCGATTGCTGGCCTTGCTCCAAATTGAGTGAGCCATTTGTGTTTATGGCCTGTGCATATCTGCAAAAATTTTGATAATTTTTGCAGCACTCAGAGTTTCTACAGCAGACATTTTGCCGCATTCAGAAATTGGTTTGGAGACACAGCCTTGTGCATCTGAAGAAAGAGCAGCATTCAGAAATTGGCAGCATTCAAAATTTGTTTTGAAGAAGAGCAGTGGTGTTGAAGAAGCACATCTGAAGGTTGATTTCTTCCTGCAATTTCTGTCTTTTAAATTCTACATCTTAAAGAGCTGCTGGAATAGTGTTTTAAATTGGGTTTCTGAAGAAGAAGTTTCTGGTTTTTAATGGAGAAGATTTCTGAGTTTTTCCATTGGAAAATTTTTTCAATTCTGGGCTTTTATACTACTGGAAAATATTCTCTGCTGCTGGGCTACTAGAAAATTTCTGAGTTTTCTCTGCAATTACTGAAAGTTCTGTTGCTATTTTAAAGTCTCTTACTCATCTCTACTGTTTTAACATTTAAAAAATAAAAATAAAAATAAAATAATAATAATACTAATAATAATAATTCAGGTCTTTCAGCCGTCGGCCCTCATAGTCGTCCTTCCCATCACTGGTCTGCACATCCCAACGCTCTCCCTAACCTCTGCATCGAATGCACTACACTCTACAACCAACAATCCACACGCTCACATCGCTCCCCCTGCAACTATACGCAACCCTACTACCACGCACCCCTTTACCTACATTTCGCGCTTGCACTCCCCAATCTGCAAATCCCACCTACGCCTACCCCTCATCTGCATATGCCTCTATGCTTACCCTGCCACATACCCCTCATTGTTATATGCACACTTCTTCTCCCCTATGCCCTACCTGGCCCCCCATCACCCTGCGTCGACCTCCCCTCACTGCAATGGCCACCCTTACACCATACCAAACCCGCTCCCTTATACAACTCCGCCTCCCCATTCCCTACTCCGCTCGAGCCACACCTCTCTGCTCGCTACCCCAACCTTGCTCGCTCGCTACCCCAACCTGCAAGCACCTATTGACTCCCCTTCTCATGGAAGTCCCCTTCCTCACGTCTCTCCCCCTCGACTATCCATGCGCCTGCACACCTGCTCACGTCCCTCCCTGTGGGCTTCAATGCCTATCATCACACAGCCGCTCCATCCTTCCCATCCGACTGCTACCCACCTCCTCACAGTGACTCCTCCCCTTCCGCTCGACCATTTCCCTTTCACTTTTTAACGTTCATTCTTTTTAATATTCGCCTCCATATAATATTACGTCCTCCATATAATACTACGTCCTCCATTTTTAATATTCGCCCTTTTATATAATACTCCTTTCCTTTTAATTAAATCACCCCCCTTTCTCTTTTTTAATAATCCCTTTATTATTAACATTTCCCTTATAATATTTTTCACAATTGTTTTAAATTTGACCTTTTAATTCCCCTTATTTTTAATTATTCTCATTTTTTAAAAAAATTTTTAATTAATTAAAAAAAAAAAAAAAAAAAAAAAAAAAAGACAGTAGAGAGAGAGAGAGGAAGAAGAGAAATTATGAACAGCAGAAATGAAGGAAAGAGCATATGAAGAAAATGGACTAAAATTGCAGATTTGACATTTTATGATTTGTGGCGTTGATTTGAAGGGTGATTTTTTTAAATAATTTTACATGTGAAGACAATTTTGCCATCATTTGAACAGCTATTTGAAGAAGAGAATTTCAGCTGCCTTAAAGGCTTTTTGCATAGTGTTTTCAGCTGCATATATTTTGCAGAAATATTGTATTGAGTTGACATTGTATTGCTTCTTCATAGTTGCTATCAGTATTTGAGTTGTTGGAAATTGTTGATATAAGTCATTGTTGATTGTCCTCCATCATTTGAGGAGCATATTTTGTACTTTGAGATTTCCATAGTTGGAAGCTCTCTTGAGTGATTTGTATTTCTTGTTGCATCACATTGTAAACGGGTGCATTTTCGGTTGAAGCCGACACCCTTCATTTTTTGAGCCTAAGTTGTTGAAAATGGCTAAAATCAATGAGGCATTAGTGTTGTTCAATAACCTCATTCATTCAAATGTTGATGACATGATAAAAATGAGCAAGAATGCTCTTTGTAATATTCAAATTTGTTTACAAGATGCACAAGAAAAGATTGAGTTTTTGCAGTTGGAAACTCAACTCCACAAGATGAACTTCAGAAAAAGAGTCACAATTCTGAACCTGTTTTTGTTCAGAAGATTGTGAAGGAATCTCATCAGAAGAAAGAAGATAAAGTTGCAGTTGATTCCCATTCAGTTCCTTGTACTAGAGCAGATGTACATGCAGATGCAGCAGTTCAACCTGCACTTCTCAAGCCCATCATCAGACCTTGGGAAGAGCTTGTCCACAACAAGCATCGAACTGGTCTTGGATATGAAAAGGATGTGTCCTTTCATATTCCAGACTACACAAAGCCCATCATATTTCAGAGTGCCGGATTCCTATATGACAGTTCACCTGCAGCTGTTCCAGATCCTGTTCCACTTCCACAACAGATTGTAAAATGCCAACACTGTGATCGAGTTGGCCATATGAAAGATCACTGTTTTGATCTTCATCCATGCAAGCACTGTGGTCGGCACACCCATTCTTCAGACAGATGCTTCAGAAACAAGCCTCCTGCAAGAACAAAGATTCACCTTGGATGGATCGCTTCTTGGCAATGGGCATCAGCAGCCAAGAAGATGTTTACGACACATGTTAGAACTTGTTCACGGATATTGAACAAACTTGTAGTTGAGTTTTCGCCATCATCTCACCTTGTCCCTGACAGGGGGGAAAATGGTGGTCATGTACAAGCTTCGACGACAGATCAAGCGAGCCTGAGCCACAATCTCTCATTCCATGTTCAGAGTTGTAGCCAGCAGTTCAAGCGAGCCTGAGCCACAATTCGTCATTCCGGATTCAGAGATGTAGCCAGAGACACGGATGCCCATGAGCATGCCTTCGGTTGGTGGATAACCTTAAACCATCATCTTTGGTTGGTGGACAACCTAAAACCACCACAGGTAGTAGACCTCCCTTCTTTTAGGTCGAAGGTCTCCCTTTCATATATGAGGAACACTTCCTCTAGCAGAAGCCTTCAGCTTAGCGGCCTTCAGCTTCTTGCCAGCATTGGTTGAGTTCCAGGAAATGCTTCAAAGCATTCCAGAGTTGTTGGTCATCCTAAAACCATCACAGGTAGTAGACCTCCCTTCTTTTAGGTCGAAGGTCTCCCTTTTTATATGAGGGACAATTCCTCTAGCAGAAGCCTTCAGCTTCTTGCCAGTTTTGGAAGAGTTTCGGGAACTGCAACAAGTTTTGCGTTCCAGTGTTTGTGGTCATCCTAAAACCACCTCTTTTTTCCAACATTTCAGAGAGTTGATTCAGCCCAAGTGCTACCATGTATACTTTGTAGATTTGTATTACAACTCTTTTCTTGGACTCACACATACCCCTTCGGATTAAGGGGGGATGTTGGAACACCTAATCCTACATGGGTAGGTGTGGAATGCAAAAAGTCACAATGGAGTCCAAGTGACCTTGGAATGTGAAACCAAGAGTCGCACCATTGTACTATAAATGTACATCATGTATAATGGAAAAATAAGAAAGCCTCACGCTTATCCTTCATTGTGGGTTGAGTCTCTTGTGTGTGTGTTTATTCTTCCTCATACACCATGTGTGTGCTTCAACATGGTGTTTAATAATTTTAATGCTAAATCTTATTAAAACCAGGGAAATATGAAAAATAGTAAATATTTTCCTTATAATGCACAAAATTATGGAAATAACCCCAGGAACTAAGTGGACACACGAAGGACTTCAGAGAAAAAAGTGATGTAAAATAGGACAAAATGGAGGCTTGACATCCCCCATGTCGATCATCTTGCATGTCCTCATGAAAGTGAATCAATTGTTGTATTGTCACTCCCTTGCAAATAAAACAAGATTGAAACATCTATAGGTAACCCTGCACTTACAATGATGTTCTTGCAACTTTGTGTAAAAAAAATTCCTCTGATATATTTGTTTATTCTAAAAGGAAAATGCATGTTGGTTCAATTTTTGTATTGGATTCTTTATTCATTAATACTGATCCAAAATAAAATTTGATGTCAGGGTTGCCATAATAATGATAAAAATGTTGTGACTTTAAAGATAGTATTATCATTAAATAGCCAACCATCAAAATTTCCTCAAAGCATCTGAAGAGAAACCCTAATAAGTATTTCTTCATCTCAATATCCTCATTACAAATAAAAGTGACATAATTTGAAAGCCATGGTGAAAAAAAATGGACAGAAATAGGGAAAAGGAAAGATGACAAACCAATACCTTCTAAGGATGAAGATCTTACCATTATCCAAGCATACAGTTGAAGATCCTCTTGTTCATGCATAGACAATCACCTGCACTAAGGGTCCCACTTCTATGAAAATCTGTTTGTTCCAAAAGATAGAACTCCAAAGCATAATTCCTGGATGGTATTAAGGCCATTCTCAGAGAGGTATGATAATGAGTTCAGGGAAAGAAAAAAACAACCAAGTAAATCATAGTGTAAAATTAGCTTTAATACCATAGCCATGGACACTCCTACAAGAAGGCATCTATAACCTCAACAGGGATGCCTTTTAACCCAATGAAATGCATGTGTCCCATCTATTAGATATATATTCAGAGTCAATTAAAATAATTGACATTTGTTTATAAATTAATTGAAGGTCGTTGTCCTAGCCTTGTAAGCATGTTACAACAATGCCATTCATAAAAACTAACAATAACGAACAATTTGGATCGTGATGAGACCCATTTTCTTACAGATTTTCAACTGAAATCCATTACCCTGGCTTGGTGACTATTAGCGAGAATGTCATTCTCATTAGGACCCATGATCAAGTTAGGTCGAGTACTTGTAATGGGATCTCCTATACCTCCATTAATCCTTAAAATAAACTTTAACTATGATTAACCCCAGATAGGTTACTTAATAGGCGAGGAGGAAAATATTCTCCTTAAGAGCATGAGATGGTGTGAAAATGTTTTAATGACCAATATTTATTGGTTGGACCTTATACCCTAAAGACTCATTTTAAATAAGGCATCTAAAATAATGGCCAAAATATTCCTCGAGTTAATCATGTTAGGGTTCTCATGCAAGCTCATTAGGGCTTTACAGGAATGATCCTCCATAGGAGGTTTTTTCTCAACAATACCTTCTAAGAGAAACGTGAAAATATTTCTTGGACAAAAATTTGCTAGAATGACTAGGTTAGGGTTAGGGTTTTGGCTTGTGAATGGAAAGTATTAGGCACACCAATGAAAAATCCCCTTAAGTGGCCCCATGGATGACCAAACAATATGAAGAACCACCCAATAAATTATCAATGTCACTTTACAAGATATGAGGTATTAAGAGTGAATTACTTCTGGCAATAGTTACAACAAGAGTGCATAATAACTGAAATTTCAATAGTTATGCCTTAGGGAATTACAGTTCTCAAGAGTGTTGTTATAGAAATTTTATTCCAAATGGATTTTTTTTATTGCTTCTATACTTTCATACCATAATTTAAAGAAAGGAAGATCTCCTTCAAGTGTAGGAGTACTTACAATGTAGCCATGTGCGTAACAAAATGCTAAATATACTCACACTCAGGTTTAAAACGTAAACTTAAACGCATACTGTAGTATGAGAAACCAAGTTCCTTAATTTATATGGTACCAAAAGTTGTCGAATGATGAAGGAATGGGGTGTGCTAACAATTGTTTGGAACCAGGATTCAATAGGACCCACATATTCATGGTTCTCCAACTTGTACAAGTCTTCCACATCTTGATGTATGTTCTCTTCAGATTGATAAGGACGGTTAAGGGGAATTCTACGGTTTTTCTCTTGATATTTTTCATGAGCTTCAAAAACAATTTTCGAAAAAGTTCTAATCATATATTTCTCCTCTAATGGTTTATGGATTAAGTTTCTTCTCGAGGTAAATGTTGTGTGGTAATAAGGGAAGTTTCTGAATTCACTCCTCTCCCCTCTCTAAAAGATATGATATTACATTCGACACGAGAATGAGTAGGAGAAATAGGTGTTTTAGATTGATGTGAAACTTGATCGTTGGAATTAGGGTTTGGTTGCACAAATGGTTTTGAACATACAGAAGGATAACATGGTGGTGCAATGGATGGGAATTACAACTATTCTGACATAGGTAATGAATTTTTCATGGGTAATTTCTCCAGATAAGAGGCTCCAAACCATCCTTAAGGCTACGATAATATTTGGCTCGAGGGAGAGGGATATTGTGTCCATAATGTGGGGTATTGAATCAAAGGAGGATTATAAGTTTTCCATGGAAATTTTTGGAGCGAGGTCCCCTAAGTCAAACAATTTTGCTATATTTTGTAATAATTTAGTCATGTGCAGGGGTTTTGGGGCGGGTCAAAACCCTCACGAAATGTAATGGGTCAAAGGGTAGATCAAGGGGCCGCAAACCATGGTTTGCAGACCATAGAATAGCACACGCTAAATAGTATAAATAAATGAATATATTAAGTCTAAGAAGGCAATTTTTTGGATAAGTCTGAACCTGGGTTATAGACTTGGATATTTTTGTGATAATTTTGTGTAGATTTGTCTGGTTAGAAGGCTTCTGCTGGTTGTGTGCGCAGAGACCTTAGTCTTACTGTGTGCGGACCCTGCTGGCTGTATGCATGGGTTGTTGGAGTGATTTGTAAGAAGGACTTGAACTTATAGTAATAAAGGAAGATTTTTGCAAATGTCTGAGTTATATATGCATCTGTTGGTTATGTTATGAGTGTTTCTCCATATTATTTCCATTTCCTGTACTGTCTGAAAATAGATGTCTTGTGTAACTGTGATTGGGTTTATATGAATTATTATTGGATGGATCTGATGGTATAAGGCTCTGGTATGATATGTTAAAGGTTGTTACTTGACTTATGATTGTTGTGTTAACTCGTGCAAGATCTTCTATATATTTGACCTAAATATGTCTGGAAAGGGTTTACTAGTTAGGGCTACTATTGCGAAGGTATGTTTATGATTGGTTGGATCTCACAGAACCCATATCATTCAGGATATCTCTCAGGGTGTGGAAACTTGGTTCCAACCCACCCCCCCCCCCCCCCAAACACTGCTTCGAGTGAGACTTTGACTTGTGTAAGCAGGTCACTGCCGAAAGGGCTAGTAGTAAGAGGGTTTTTTTTGTTAATCTCAATTTTTAACATGGGTCAGGACCCTTCAAACCAACAAATGGTTTCGTTTTCTGAGACTGGGAGAATTTTGAGAGAGATTGGGTGATGCTGCAAGGTCATTGGCAGCCATTAAAGCCTGAACTTCACGATTGGTTTGAAAAACAGATTCAGGAGTTTTCACTAAAAGGAAATAGAAGTGAGAAGCTATCTGATAAAGAGTGGAAGAATAATTATATTTTTACATAAGTGTACGAGATCTTCTCCGTAACCTTTTCAAATGAACTACAGGAATGGTTGGCGAGGTTAGCAGAATTCAAAACCTGTTGGAAGGACGATCAACTCACGCAGTGGACCCCTGAATTAATCCAACAATTGGAAAAGACTGATAATTTTATTACTCAGATTGTAGATCACTGGATTGATTGCGTCTTGAGTGGATTTGTAAGTGAATTTTCAGTTGATTAGTTTGTATCCTACTTTGAAGTTGAAAGGATGATTTTTAAAGGATTGAGGGGTAAGTTATTAAAAAAATTTCCTCGATAATTAAGATGCTATTGTCTGAAAATGATGTTTTGTGTAGCCATGCCCAGTGAATGACCCCTGATAAGAGTGAAAGCATGACGCGCAATGGTAAATATTATCGAGTCAATAAAAAGGGGGATAAATATGTGTATAGTCCTTTGATAAATTCCCATGATCTAAACAGAAGCAGGGCTATGGACGCAGGGACTAGCCCTACGTCTACACCACCATCAAACTCGTGCAAGGGTAAGAATCCTCCTACTCCACCACCACCCCCACCTACGGACGATATGACCGCATAGATGAATTTACCCACTTTTAAGGATACGGTGGATGAGGATATGGACCGATTTTGGTTCGTGGCGAATGTGATGTGGACTGCGTAGAATGTCAACTCTGATGTTGTTAAGAGAGTGCAACTAGCAATGGATTTTAAAGTTCAGGCTTTGGATTGGTTCATGGGATACATTACTCAACATGAAAATCCCATAGTGCAGGAGATCAAGGATGCCCTGAAGCAGTAGTTCCGAAAGCCTAAATCTTATTCTCAATGTGTAGTAGAACTAAAAGATATTAAGCAAGGGCCTACAGAATCAATTTGGGAATCTGACTAGGGACTAAAAAAGGTCATCAATGACGGAGGATTTTCCTACGATGGCAAGCAACATAAGGAATGGTTCATTCCAATTTTTTTGTCACATCTACATGGGCCCATGGGACAGTAGAAGTTTGACTCGCAGGAAGAAGCCCTAGGAATTTCTATGAGGTTAGAAGTTGTGCCGAGGGATGATGCTCAATTTGGAGTGCTATAGATTCAGAGCCAATTAGAGGTAATGCACTTATAAATTTAGAATTTACGAAGAGACTAGGGTAAAGAAGCTAGCACAGATGTATGGTGTCTACGCTGTAGGGTATTTAGCCACACCAAAGATCAGTGCCCTTTGTTGTCGAATTATATGCAAGCTGGGGGACCGAGTCCACTATTCCCGAGAGATATTTTTGGCCCTAGTACCCCCACACTATGGTGCGTCGATTTTCGGGTGGCAGGGTGACATGATATAGACCATTACCCACGGTTAGGCGCCCATGTCCAAAAACTGAAGCAACAGTGGTGCAGATTATGATCTTAGGTGGGACACGATGAGCACGACTGCCGAACATATGATTTGATGATCAACAGAGGGAACCTTTACAGAGTACAGGCTAACCCTTCGTCACCAACATCTCCCTATAGACTCAAAGGATCCCCAGTAAGAGGACAGGGAGGGGGGATAGGTGGAGGCACAAGTTAGGGGAGAGGGTAGCTAATTTTCTACAACTGTGGAGATGTCAGACATTATGCACGAGATTTCCTAAACCCCGCATGAAAATATTGAAGGTATTGTAGGCAATTTGATCATGTAATTGAAGATTGTCCGGTGTTGATCACTAAAATGCAGGAAAAACAATAGACACCGACGCAAAACATACAATGGGTTAAGGCTGAACCATGCAACGACAGTCCAAGTGTAAATTTAATTACACGTAGCAGAATTGCTACTAGAGGGAGAAAGGAAAAGGCCACCGCAGAACCATTAATCAGAAAGGCGTATGAAAAAAAGGAAGTCCCCGACCTACAGAAAGAGAAAGAGACATTCATCGAAGCTAGTAAGGGTTTTTCTGATGAAGAAGCAGCCACCTCAAGAACTCTCAGGGAACCAAAATATGAGGATGAGGTTAAGACATTATGACAATCCTACATTAAGCTACTGCGCAATAAGAAGGCAGTAGATAATCACCAGGCCTTGATATATAGCTATGCAGAAAAATAGGTGCCGCAGACAAAAACCATTTTTGTAAAAAAAGTTTACAAGAAGAAGAAGAGAACGGGTAGGGAGATGCACATGACTGTGTATATTGAAGACAACAGGATGGACCAAGTCATCCTAGATCTGGGGTTTGATGCAAATTTCTTACCTTAAAAAACCTAGAAAAATATGGGAGATCCAAAGTTGGAATGGTCCACCATTCAGCTACGCATTGCTAATCAACAAAATATCATCCCCCTTCGCAGGCTTCCGCAAGTTGAGATTGACATCGCAGGAGAAAAGGTATGTGTTGAATTTGAGGTTATACAAATTGTGGATGAAGAATATCCCTACCCTGCACTGGTAGGATTGGATTGGGCCATTGATATTTGAGGTATCATCAACCTAAAGCATAGAAGCATGGTTTTTAAAAATAATGGTACATAGGTGATAGTCCCACTAGATCCGGCAGAGGGAGAACAATAAATAGAGCCAGTGTGTGAAGGGGATGAGGTTGACCATATATATAAATTGACTGCACATGCTGAAGACTGGATCAACCTTACAATTGATGGCATGTTGAACTGGAAGAAGGATTGTTCATGTTTTTCTGATTCTGATGGCGAAATGGAGAACTGGCAGAACCGGTTGCACGATGTCTCTGCCATAAAATGCCTCAATATTACAAAAAAATTCTGGTTCATCTCCTCTAAGGTAAGGGAACTACCCTACTTTGATGTCTTTGGTAGTTTCAAAGAATTTTTAGAAGCACTGGAAAAATATATCCCAGGGGAATTAAGGTTCTGGGCGCTTGATTTGGCTATGCACGCAACTCCAACATGGTGGTGGGAAATGCATAAGGGAAATTTTCAGGACTGGGAGGAATGTAGGAAAATGATGATGCTGCACTTTGAACCTCCCGCCATGCCACTCATTGAACTATTATATGGCTGGGGAGATTTGCGCAAGCACCTGGCCATGTGGATGGAGGTATGGGATGAAAGGACATGGAATGAATGGGTTCATAGGTTTTTCCACTCATTAGGACCAGTCCCCATGACCTGGTATCTAGAAGTTGAGTTACATCGAGGCATTCAAGGCTGGTATACAATGAGCGAATATTTATTAGCAACCTTTGGCTTGGTGGGGGGCTCAGAAAAATTGGATGAGGCACTGCAAGACATATATGTGTCGATATTTGATGAATCCCGACCCCATAGGGAGTGCGCTGTGGTGGCCTGAGATGTGCAGATGTAATACATAGTCAATTGCCAAAATATGTCAATTGAGGATAACAAAAATGACACCAATAATGTTAATATACCTGAATCAGAAGGTGAGTGCATAGTTTCAAGACCAAAATTAAGAATGATGGACATGACTAAACCTCTAAAATTGAAGGAATTCAACATTAGGATGGACAAGTAGCCCAAATTGGCCAAGATTGGGGATTAATGGGATGATGATATAGTAGGAAATATTGTAGAGCTGCTGACAGAGTATCAGGATTTGTTTCCTAAAAAGTTCTCAGAGCTGAAGGGCATTGTGGGGGATCTTGTCATGAAAATCACACTAAAAATTTATGTATGCCCTATCAAGCAGTGCCTGTATCGATTGAACCCCAAATATAAGTGGAAGGTAAAGGAGGTATTATAAAATATGGTGGCTGTGAGTATCATCAAACCGGTTGAACAATCTGATTGGGTAAGCCCAATGGTGGTTTAGGAGAAAAAGACCAAGGGAGAAATCGGGATTTGTGTCGATATGTGCAAGTTGAAAGATGCATGTGTGCATGATCCCTTCCCTACTTTGTTCTCTGATGAAATTCTGGATAATGTGGGAGGGAAAGAAGCTTATTTTTTCACAGATGGGTTCTCAGGTTATCATCAAATTCGCATCGCGCTAGAGGATCATAGAAAGACCACCTTTTCCACTGAATGGGGTTCTTTTCAATATACTGTCATGTCGTTCGGGTTGAAAAATGCACCTGCAATATTCTCGCGTGTGGTCATGGTTATATTCAAGAAATTCATGCATAAATTCTTGGAAGTATACTTTGATGATTGAATAGTGTTTGGATTGGTAAAGAAACATGTATCGAATCTGCACATGATGCTTGATACCTGTGAGAAGCACGGTCATATTTCTCTCAACCTGGAGAAATTCATATTCTATGTACCTTTTGGGATGCTGCTGGGGCATATAGTATGTCAGCAAGGATTGATGGTGGACCTGGAAAAGATCACGGTTATCATCAACTTGGAAGTCCCTACAACTGATAAATAGTTGCGCTCCAAACTAGGACATACTAGTTATTACAGGAAGTTTATCAAGGTGTATGCTCTGATCACTGCGCCGTTGGAGAAGTTGCTAAAGAAGGATGTAGAATTATTTTGGAATGATGAATGTCATAAGAGCTTTGAGATGCTAAAAGAGATAATGGTCACTACACCCATTTTGATATTTCCAGACTGGTCTAAGGTTTTCCATGTGCATGTGGATGCATCTGGTATAGCACTAGGAGTTGTTTTAGCACAAACAGGAGAAGGTGACATAGATCACCCAATAGCTTTTGCTAGTTAGAATATTTCAGGAGTAGAGTGCAACTACTCAAATATGGAAAGGGAAGGATTGACCATGTTATATGCACTACAAAAATATAGACACTACCTGCTGGGAGGGAATTTCAAAATGTTCATTGGTCATTCTGCTTTAAAATACCTATTCAATAAGCTTGTGTTGCAGGGAAGATCTATTGATGGTTGTTTCTTTTCCAGGAGTATGACTTTGATATCATTGTGAAGTCAGAAAGACTAAATGTTGGGCCTGATCACCTGTCATGGATTGCGAATGGGGACTCAACCAACCAGTCTATAGGAATGGTTATTGGATGTGCAACTCATCGCTATCAATGTGGTTGATGAGCAATTTTTTGACATTATTCATTTTATGACTACGGGAAAAGCGCCTGTAGATTATTCAGTACAATAAAAGAAGGAGTTGGTTGTGCGCGCAACTGATTTCACCCTGATTGCAAGTCAGTTGTATAAATTAGGAGTAGATAAAGCATTAAGGAGATACGTGTTGGAACATGAAAGATGGGCTATATTGGATAAAGCTCAAGGAGGGGTGGCAAGTGGCCAGTACGCTGGGAAAGCCACCATGTGGAAGGTGCTGCGTGTTGGGTTATGGTGGCCCACATTGTCTGGTGATGCGTAGGCATACTGTTGAGCTTGCGATTCATGTCAACGGACTGGGAAGCTGTTGCATACAGAAAAAATACCCCTGCAACCGTAAATGGAATTGCAGGCATTGGAAAAAATGGGCTATAGATTTTGTGGGACTAATCAACCCTCATGGGAAGAAGACTGGAGCACAGTATATCATTATTACAACTTATTATGTGACCAGATGGGTGAAGGCGAAGGTATTTAAGGACTATACTATATACACTACTACACACTTCATCGTTGAGCACATTTTAACCAGTTTTGGGTGCACGAAGATTTTGATGAGTGATATAGGTACGAATTTTGTCAACAAAATGATTGAAGCATTGATTGAGGAATTCCATATCCATCACAAGAAGAGTACCCCTTATCACCCACAAGCAAATGGTTTAGTATAATTGTTCAACAAGATTTTTGAGCACGCGCTCACAAGGTGGTTGGTATTATTGGGATGTGCGCATCTCTTCTGAACTATGGGCTTACAGGACAACATGAAAAATTTTGACAGGAAAGACACCATTCAGGATGGTCTATGCGTTGGAAGCCATCATGTGAATGGAGTATATTTTCCCAATTCTACGCATTGAAGCCTTCACTAACATGGTCGAGCCTGAAATTATGGAGGAATTGTTAGCACAACTCGTTACCTTGGAAGAATATCACTTCATTGCTAACTTCCACCAACAGGTGTAGAAGGCACGCGAAAAAGCCTAGCATGACAGACACATCATGCATAAGGTATTCAAGGAGGAAGATTTGGTGTTACTCTATGAGAGTCAGTTTTCATGCCTAGAAAGCATTGGTTGGGGCCATATGTTGTAAATAATATCACTAATGGTGATGCGATGTGCCTTGCCACGTTGCGTGGAGAAGACCTTCCTGGATACTTCAATGGGAGCCGCCTGAAGCAGTATGAAGAAAATATGGCACTTACCAAATGAATATATGGTTAGAGCATTAGAATCAAAGGGTCTACGCTTAGAAGGGAGGAAGGGCACAGGCAGGTGTGTTAGGAGCGTAGGCGTGAAGCGCGGGTCAGGAAACTAGTCATTGGAACAGTGCAGCGGGGTGAAAAAATGAAATTTTCATTGAATGAATTGGATTTATTGTATTTAATGCGGAAATATCAGAATATTTTATACCATTCCCTTGAGGGTAAATGGAAATTAATGATAATCCAACTATTTTTACAATGGGTGACTTATAAAAAGGTGGGCATGGGTCTCAATTGGCTTTGTTACTATTTAAACATTTGGCACCCTGTGATCATTTGTAATCTCTATCATCCTGCCATATGTGAGTTCTGCATGTCTGGTTACAAATCCCCTCGTAACGGTAGTAACCCCGAGTTCATATTCTGTTCGAGAATGACAACCACCAACCCTGGAGAAGAGTATTCGATGCCCCTCATGACGTCTCTAAAGGATGGATCAGAATAGGTCAGAGAAGTAGTCCCAAACATGGAAGAAGTTTTATCCACTCCATCGAAAGAGAAATTCAAGGGAAAGGTGTCAAAATTGGCTACTTCTAAGCCACACACCTCTCTGCAGAATGTTCCATCCCCCAGACAAGCTGCCAAGGCGCACTCCCCCACTGGTGATTCATCCAAGCGGCCGATGACTATTGGGAAAGAGGCACTGCTCGTAAAACCAGTTTCTTGGCGACCACCCTATGTTAAGCTATGAAAGCCTTTGGCGTGCAAGCCACAAAACCTTTATGCAGTTCGGGAATACTTTTAGATGCCATTATGCCCTCGGGATGTCCCCCTGGTCCGTGAAATGCATGACAAGCTCCCTCAAGTGAAGTTTAATGATTATGATCTCACCAACGAAGTAAAATTCCCAGAGCTTTCCCAAGAAAATTACTTTGAATGGGTGATGTACGATGATGTACCGAAGGTAGAGCCAATGCCCTGGGCATGCGTGTTGCACGACTCGGGAGTCCTCAATCAGCTAAGGATCCCATATTTTGGGCGGTACCACATCACAAGCATGTGAGTGCGCCAATTGTTGGCTTTGGTCCATGATGACGTGCTTCGGATTCAAGGGAGAATCCCTATAGATGTTGTGCTGATTCATTGAATCACTAACCTTCCCATGAGGGAGCCCCATCCAATGATAGGATTTGGGAAAGGCACTGAATTGAAGGTAGCAGTAGACGTGAAGGAAACGTACAAGGTTGAGTAGGATAAGCAGCGCTTTTTGGTCCAGAACATTGATGACCGGGTGGTGCGCATGGGAACCCTTGTCCTTGGCTGTAAGATTATGAGGAAATTTTGGCTGAAGACATTCCTAGCACACGTCATTTCCTTAGCGGGGAAGTGTAAAAGGGATGTTGTATAACTGGTCGTAATTTATATGTGAGCAGATTTTGTAGAATGTGTGTGAGTCACAGGAATAGGGGAAAAAATTCTGCTACTCGTGGCTTTTATTACTGATTACGCTAGTATCATGGGAGATCCTAGATGATGAATGCCTTCCTGACATTGAGCCAGGTGTCTATGAGGGGGCCCACTATGGAAATTTGTGGGACTTGTCGAATACAAAGAGAGTCGAAGAAAACAAAATTTTCTGGGTTATTTTTGAAGGCGCGTTGGTGCAAGCTATTCATTCTCAGCCACAAATCTCATGCGCCATATATGAGAAGTATAAAAGTGTGGTGATCTTTCAGGTAACTATGCGCAACATCATGTTCAAGGCGCGCAAGAGCCTCAATTGGTACCCCTTACCCTACATGGTCACGAAAGCCGAGGTTGACCATGTCGTCGCAACATGGCTGAAGTCGTGGAATATTGGGCTTGGCTCCAAAAATCCCATTACGTTGTCAACATCTGAGAAAGAAACAACTCCGAAAGAAACAAATCTGAAACAGATAGCTTCGGCTTCAAAAGACCCAACGCCTAAAGATACAACCGAGTCACGCATTGAGATAGGTGAAAAAGATAAGGAAGTTGAAGTAGAAAAAGACCCGGACACAATAAAGACACACAAACAGACAACGAATAGGCATTAGGAGGTGACCACGAGGAGGTGGACCAAGGCATGTTGGATGGGCTTGGTGGAGATGGTGCAAAATCACTACGCAACACCAAGCGTAGAGGAGAAACATCTAAGGGGCTGTGCAAAAAAAGGATAGGGCCAAAGGCGGGCGGCGAAGAGGAGGTTACCTTGAGTGAAGTGGACCTTGAAAAAATTGCTGATGTGGTTGAATTGGTGTTTGAGGATCGATGGAGCACCATGGAGGCCCAACGCAAGGCCATGGTGGAAGCCTTGCAGTCTAGCTTATCGATTCTACAGCTAAAGGCCAATACATTGCAAGCGAGCATGCATCAATTGAGGCCAGAGAAAGAGAGCATGGATCAAGCGAAGCTGGTGCAAGTGAGCCTGCCATCTAAAATGATCATTACAACCATAGGAAGCAGAATCTGCCCCCTCCTGGGTGTGGCAGTATCTATGAATCCAATATAATTTTGTGTGAAAATCCAAGCATGCTTCGAGATTGGCGTCAACCTTGCCAAGCTGCCAAGTGGGCAGCTCCACGCACTACATATCTTCATCTCAGCAGAACTTCGGGATAGGAAGGTGTGCGCCCAACAGCAGGTTATCGAGGCTAAGAAATTCACAGTTGCAAAAACGACAGAGTTTGATTAGGCTTAGACAGCACAACAGAAAGCCTTAGCCTAGAGTGCGGGGTTGGAAAGTGTCATTTACAGGCTATGCAATGAGATTCTATACGTCACCGTCTCAGCCTCTGCCACACTGTAAGCTAAATTTGAGAGCCTGATTGCAGCTCTCAAAGCCTCCAGGTTGGAAATTCAGTCCATGAAGGAAAATTTTGAGCAGCATATCGTTGTGTTGCAAGCACAGCTGTAGCCTGAGACTCCTCGAGAAGTATAGGCACAACGAGAAGCCAACATCCAGAACATCATGGCTATCATTTCATTATATGTCACATATGGCTCCACCTTGCTTGAAAAATCCATGGGAGGCTATGGACCTCTATACAAAAAAATCCTTTAGTCAAGAAAATTAATCTGGAATTGCGCATGAAGGAGCAGGAGTTCTATGACTTACAAGAGTCTTTACCTACCCTTATCCCTACTCATAGCATTTCACACCTTCAAACTAGCCAAGCACTGTAGCATGAAGTGGAGGAGCTCCACCACAAGAAGCAATTGTTTATCGATCACATGAAGCCATGGGAGAATGAGGCCATGAAGCTCTATTAGGATCTTGATTCTATCATCCATAGCTTGAACAATATGATGCAAAATGTCACTTTGGCCACTGAAGGGATGCCATCAGAAAAGCATGTAGAGACTGTGAAGAGCATCACAGATCAAAGTGCAAGTGTTTTGCCACCATTTTCTATTGCCATCGATGTGCTCGAGCTCAAGATGAAGACCCCACTACTA
This sequence comes from Pinus albicaulis, assembly GCA_034641835.2. Lineage (NCBI taxonomy): Eukaryota > Viridiplantae > Streptophyta > Pinopsida > Pinales > Pinaceae > Pinus > Pinus albicaulis. Next base: position 211,339,620 of record CM076584.1, on the reverse strand, counting down.
GTGTGACTCGAGACGAGTCACAAGTTTGTGTTGCGGGCCTGTTGGAGCGAGGTCCCATAAGTTTGACAAATTTTCTATATTTTGTAATAATTTAGTCTTACGTAGGGGTTTTTTGGCAGGTCAAAACCCTCACGAATTGTAATGGGTCAAAGGGTAGATCAAAGGGCTGCAAACCATGGTTTTCCAACCATAGAATAGTGCAGGCTAAATAGTATAAATAAATGAATTTATTAAGTCTAAGAAGGAAGTGTTTTGGATAAGTTTGAACATGGGTGATAGACTTGGATATTTTTGTGATAATTTTGTGTGGATTTGTCTGGGTAGAAGGCTCCTACTGGTTGTGCACACGGAGACCTTATTCTAGCTATGTGTGGACCTCACTAGTTGTGTGCGTGGGATGTTGGAGAGCTTTGTAAGAATTAATTGAACTGCTAGTAATAAGGGAAGATTGTTGCAAATGTTTGAGTTATATATGCACTTTTTAGTTATGTTATGAATGTTTCTGCATCTTGTTTCCATTTCTTGTACTGTCTGAAAATAGATCTCTTGCATAACTGTGATTGGGTTTATATGAATTCGTATTGGATGGATCTGATGGTATAAGGCTTTGGTATGATATGTTGAAGTTTATTACTTGACTTGTGATTGTTGTGTTAAGTCACGCAAGATCTTCTACATATTTGACCTAAATTTCTCTGAAAAGGGTTTACTAGTTAGGGTTGTTGTTGCGAAGTTATGTTTATGATTGGTTGGATCTCAAGGCACCCACATCATTCTGAATCTCTCTCAGGGTGCATAAGCTTGGTTCCAGCACCCGCCCAAACTTCTTCAGGTGAGACTTTGACTTGCGAAAGCAAGTCATTGCTGAAAGGGCCAGTAGTAAGAAGGTTTTTTGGTTAATCTCAATTCCAAACCTAGGTTAGGACCCTTCAAGCCAATAGAACTGTAGGGTTATATATTTTCAAAGGAACCTGCCATGGTAAATAAATCTTAGTCCAAGTATTAAATGATGATGTGTTTTGATTTATCCCTAAAATTCAAATTATTTTCTTACTTTATTCCTTAAAAAATTATTGTAACCCTAGCAACGATGGGAAATTTATCGATTAATCCTCCTCGTATTTCATTTGTTCTTCCTGCAAATCATCCAATTGTAAATTTAGAGAGGCTTTTTTAGAATATTTTAAAAATTGAGAGGAAAGTTCTCGAGAATTATTACCAACCTTGGAGATTCCTCTTGAATACCTAATGCATAATTCACAAACATCATCTTATAGTAAGTGGAAAACATCACCCGCTCCTATCAGATTTAAAAGTGATAAAAATTCATCTTTGATTCCTTTGATTAGGAGTTTTTTCAAGGTCTCTTTTTCCAAATTTTTATTTTTTGATTTTGAGGTTGTATCGAAATCTATCCCTATATTCCTCCAAAAGTTCATCCTCCCCTTCTATCATTCCAAAAATGTATTCACTGTCCCGGGAGTAGTCTTTATATTTCTTCAATAATGCATTCTTAATGCATTCCAACGTTTGAATGTAGTTCCCTCTAAGGCAAATGAACTATCAAATACTGATCCTTTAAGAGTAAGAGGAAACACTTGCAAGCTTTGAGCATTAGTAAAATATCCATATCCTCTACAAATTACTTCAAACTCACATAAGAATGTATATAGGTCTTCGTTTTCCAAACTATGAAATTTTGGTAGAGAAGATGGGGTGATATTGTGAATTTGTACCACTCCTCCTAGATCTTTGATATGGAATTCAAACATAATTATGTGTTCCATTTCATCTAAAAATAGAAGATGTTATCCATGTACTACTTCAAGACTCCTCCTTTAAATGTTCATTCTAAATAGTTAGTGAAATAGGTGCATTTTATGATTGATATTAGGCTCAAAATCCTCATTGAAAAATGACTCAAAATACCATTTTTTTATTCTCAACAAGATAGATGGTTTACCTTGTCAGCATATGTATTAGTATATATAGGGTGAGTTCTTACAACACCCTAAAAAGGAAAAAAAAATATGCAGGAAAGAAACAAAATCTTGCAAGGAAAATAGGTAAAGAGAAAACCAAACTCCAGTAGGTAACCAAGGTCAGTTCCCAAAGTGCCTCCCCAAAAATGATGCCAAAATGTTGGGTGCAGTATATGGTGAATTAATGGAACAAAATTTAATGTCAATTTGGGGTCTGTAAACTTTGAGATGCAACACTGGAAATTCTAGAGGGGGACTTCAACAACATGCAAAATGAAACCCTAATTTTCCTAAAAATTTCTCACATCTTGAGTTCTCACACTCTTCAATATCTTGCTCCAATCATGTTCTCAAAATAAGTATTTAGAAACAAAAACATAGCTATAATTCACTCGAAACCCGAGCATTTATTGAAGAAAATGTAAATACCATAATAAAGCAAACTTCTCTATGAAAAAATTAAACATGCAGAAAAGAAAAGGATTCTAGATTAGTTATTCTCACATGTCACTGTGTTAATTATGTAAATTTTGGCATCATAAATGATCAGGAGATCATGAATTTTTCTTAAAATTGAAAGTGCTTGAAACTGTACTGAACCTGAGCGACCGGGTAGATCTCGTCGTTTTGATTTCGACACCGTCAATGGTTCGAAAAACCGATGTCATATGAGGGATATATCACTTTCTAATCTTTTTCCTAAACAAGTAAAATTTAGTGACAGGAGTGACTGGAATGCCCAGTCAGCATGTAGGTACAGTCAACAAAAATGGAATATTTTGGGAATATTTTGTTTTCCTAAGCCAACCAGGTTTCGCCACATGGCATATGTTGGATCGTTATTTCGGTTTGTATGTGTTTTTGTGCGCCATTGGATGGGTGACACGTGGCTAGCCCGGAGGCTGCCACGTGTCCCTTGTACGAAGCATCAAAATTTTTGTGGAGTCTAGGAGGTTCAACTCCGTGACCTTTGATGTGCTTGCATAAGCCTCCACCAACTCCGTTGTCATGTGATTCTTACCAAATAAGTTAGGAGGTTTAATTTAAAGTTTGAATGTTGGCACATTGGGGAGGGGGGGGGGGCTGTCGGCGATCCCAACCTGCTGGCGACCCCATTCGTATTGGTCACATGATACCCCACAAAAACTATTGTAACCAGCGTTTATCATTCCGACAGAACCACAACCGATAACTGCAAACCTATTCACATTATGATATACCCCAGCGGTTATGTATTCAAAACTTTGATGGTTTCAATAAACCTTAACCTCGGCAGCTTAACCTATTCACAAGGCACGGGTTGCGATATTTTTAATGCGACGGTTCAGAACTTCGACTTCACTCTCGGTTCCGTTTCACCTTTTTTTGTGGAATTTAACTCTAACCGTGGGGTTTATGGGGGTCGGCATGTGGCCACTGTTAGTATGAATCTTGATTTTGAGGTGTATGAAAAAAGACCCTTTTAGCTGTGCATAACAAACAACCCTAACAGAAAAAGATGGCTACTAATATCTTCAGATCTACAAATAGTTAATCAAGACAAATGCTGCAAAAATCAATATCTATGCATAAAAATACATTAAGCAGTAAAATAAGGTTTTTCTCCATGCATCCAATAGACAAGACAAGAATAATATTTTTTGAAGAATTTTATATTAATGGCACCTAGGAGGAAAACAAGAAAGGTGTTTCCAATTCTCCTCAATGGGATGGGTTCTTGGAAGTCCTCAGCACTTCAGATCTATAATTTCTCTCTCTTGTTGGTGTAGAAAACCTAGACAAACATAGAACTCAAAGGGAGCTCACAAAGTAAATAATAGAAAATATGACAATGATAATGGCTCAAAGTTAGACCAAGAGTATAGATCCAGAGTGATCTAAGAGGCAACAAAAGGTGATGAATGGTAGGAAAACCCCTTCTATTTATAACAAAATATTAGGTCATTCTAGATCTTGGTGCATGATTAAAATAATATTAACCAAATCTAGATCCACCTTTTATGGAATATTTTATTATATTTGTTGGAGGGGAAAGGAATTTGACTTGGGTCAAATCCCTTTATTCGTAAATAATAAATAAATAAATGATTTATTTATCATTTTAAGGAAGTGGTTGAATGATAATTAAATAGATAATGATTTATTTAACTATTTATAAATTATTTAGTCATATGTAACAAGGAATATTATTTAAATAAGGTTTAAATAATTATTCCTAGAAAATAATAAGATAAATAAGGATTTATCTAATTAATTTCCTTGTTTTGGGTTAAATATGACCAGGAATAATAATTAAATTACTGTTTAATTAATTGTTCCATGAGGAAAACCAAACAAATATAGATTTGTTTAATATTTCCCCTTGGGGTTTCCTGTTTAGACCATAAACAACCTAATAAATGTGTTTTATTAAGTTATTTTACATAGTGAAAGAAATTTTACTTAGGGTGAAATTGGCCTTACATGGTGCACTTGGGTCCATCTAATGATAATAGGTTATATGACCAAAAAATGGTGTAACAGATTTCCCCCCAGCGTGCGAGTGTTAGGAGAAAATCGTATGACCGAAGTACGTTGTAAGAACTCAATCAAATAACATCAAAAGGGAAGTCAGAGAGAGGAATGGAAGGTAGACTAATGTGTTGAAGAACTAGACCCTGAAGAGATGAGACTTACAGGTGTGATAAGTCTCTTTTTATGAATGGGTGCTTGTGCTAAAGGCAGCGAGGGAGGCATACCTATGCCCGCCGAGACAAAGTACAAAAGAATAGTGCATCTAATAAATAAGGGACCGAACTGTAAAGTACATGCTAGCATAAACATGAGCCAGATAATAAATATAATGATGAATCCCACATACATGTTGTGCTTGGGTTAACAGCCAGGACTTATACAATAATATTTGAGTACATGAGATACAAATACAGCCCCAATGCCCCTATAAACGAGGAAGAGCTCACAAAATCTGAGTGATACATGCAAGTCAAAGAGGCGCTACAAGCGGCTAAGGCCGACATCATCAAATATATGGAGCTACATCGAAGGATGCGGTGAAGAAGTCATGCGGGCATGTGGGGGGCTACTTGCAGGGCCACCCCCTCATGAGGGTTGGGACATCTCACACACACCTGGGAATCACTGATATCAGCTGCTGCATCACTGAACCATCAAGTATATGGATCTCGATCATGCTGAAAGGAGCTGGAGCTGAGAAAAAATCAAGTCAAAGGGAAATAAGGAGTCCCTTTGCCTGTTCCGGGGAACCGAACAAGAGTGGAAGCTGGAACCAAGGTACACCACCCTCTAGACCTGTCTTCTGGAATGAATGAGTTGATGTCGACAGAAGGAGGTCTACCATAGGTGAGGCAATAAGGGATCCTCAACTAAGGCACAAGATAAAATAGTAGAGTGACTGACAGAATGACACCAATGATGATGATGAAATGGGGGGTACTGAGTAGCAAATGGACGACTTCCCTTGTTAAAGCATAAAGAGCATGGATGACCTAGCAGCGACTGACACAATATCATGAGGGATAGGGGGATAGTGGGACTGAAGGCCATAATGTGTGACATGAGAGAGGGACCAAGCAATGAAGGATGGAGGACTATAGCGGGATAAAAAGGGACTCAGGATAGAATCCATGAATGTGATGATGACTCAACTCGGATGCTCTAAACAAAGGTGACTAAATGGTGCTGCCACGCAGTAAAGGTCCAATGGGGGACCATAAAAACATGAGTATGAGATGGTAACTCACAAAAAACATCAACACGAGCATGGAAAAGTATGGAGGCCAAGTGGTGCCCCTAGTATGAGTGTTGCAAGGGAAGAAATTCGATTTTTAGGAGTTAAGTTATGCTTCCTGGATAAAATGTGTCATGGTGAAGTATCAAGTCACTAAAAAATAATAGAAACCCATTTGAGGGCTCGGTGAGAGCTTTCCAACGGTACAGATGGTTCATCAAACTGAGCTACGGTTTGGCCGCAACAGGCGAAAGAAAAATAAGGGGTTTTATTTTAATAAGGCATCTTCCCTCTAAATGTACTCATTTGTAGGTGGAGCTATTGGGAATGTAGTGAGGAGAGAAGGCCCTAAATCATGCGGCGATCATAGCAGACAAATCGATCATTAGAATCGAGATCCTTCAGTTTCAGGTAAGAGGCCTAATCCTACTCTTTCATTTCAATGGATTGAAAGTTCAGTTTAGGTACCCAGAGCTCATGAACAGGCCAGGTCGCACTTTTTGGGGTCTGTTTTGCGACCTGGGTAGTAGGTACTGGGCAGAAAACTGCGACCTGTCCCAGGAAATGACCTAAAAAGTGTGACCTAATAGAGAAAAGGGGTTTCAATTTTGTTTTTGGCTGAGATCTGGGATTTTTATGGTTGAGGGGCATAGGTGCCCCCAAGCATGTTGTGGTCATGCCAAAATGTATTTAGAAAAAGGGGAATATAAACACATTTTGATGATGTGGTGCGCCATTTGTTTTCGTTATGGTTATGCAGTTTGAGAAAGGAAATGGAGGATTACCAATCTCTTTTAGTACTGCATATATGAATCAAATGGAATTTAAGTTTTAGGTTGGCATACCTAGTGTCACTATCCCAAAGAGAGTATTTGGAGATGATGAACTGATGCTCTCCTGGAAAACCCATAGGTTGGTAAAAAATAATGTCTAAGAGACTGGGTCGCTGATGTAAGATGAAGAAACGATAAGGGGTATCATCCCTAGAGTGACTTGAAGTGATATGGGACTTTAGAGATTCTTCTAAATGTGGAAGAATAATGGTACTAAAGTCGACATGACTAGATACACTAGGAGAGTTGTGGAGAATTGCTTCTCCTGGTCTCTCAAATATGGGTGCCCCCTTGCCCAAACATTGGGTTTCAATGTAATGGCCACAAGGTGTATGTGGTTCGAACGCATGGGTTCGATGTAAGGGGGAATATATAAAGTTAGGGGTGATGATTTCTTCCATAATGTCGTCATTGTGATAGAAGATTGGGTGACTGGTGGAAGAAAGACCACCTGACGTGGCGAAGCTACCTGAATCATCATCATGAGAAGAGAGGTTCACATGCGCATCGTCACAAGGGGTGACAGAAGAGTAAGCAGATAAAGGATCTACTGATGTTGAGCCCAGGGTGATAGCTGAAGGGAGGTCAAGCGAAACATCAGGGGAAGACTCCAAGGGGAATTCCACCAAGGGTCTCATGGATGATGATAGGTAGAAAATGGTGGAGGAAGGCACCGTCATCTCGACATTAGGAGGGGGAATGTCTATGGGAGCGTTCTCTGGTTTTGCTAAAGAAAAATGCACAAATAAGGGAGTGGTGGACTTGTTGCGCTTGGCCTCGAATTGGCGAATCGCTTCCAAAGATGAGCGGTACTCTTCAAGGCGGGGACAAAGGTGAGTATAGTGGCCATGGAAATCGCACAAAGCGCAAGGGTGATTTGTGCACAAGGTTTTGAGTTTCGGGATTGAATCAAGTATAGTGACATAGACCTCAGGGATATCAGATTCCAGAAACATCTCGTTGACCATGGTCTTGAGATGTAGCAATTCAGGACATGTATGGGTGGCGTGACCAAAAATATTGAATAAGTCACATTAGATAGCACGCTTTGGTGGCTAAGGAGGGGCAGGGTTTATCGGGGAAACTTTGTCCTTAGTTGCTTTTGTGTGAGCTTTACCCCCTTTTCCTGATATCGTTGCAACAGGAGATGGTTTCTGTTGAGGTGTGTGAGGCACTGTGGTATTGGGAGAAGTGATGGGGACCAGTTGAACCAGGGTCAAAGCAAGGTAAGTTTTGGGATGACCAGGTGGGGTAGCGGCTGGAGGGTCAAGGTACCAGATGGGTATACCTAGGGTCAATTTGGGAAGAGAAAGGGTGGCCATGATGGGAACCGAATAGACTCCGGGAGGGGGAGGAAGGAAAGGTATCTGACTAGCGGGGTAATGACCAGGTGGGATGGCGCCAGGATGGTTAAGGCCTGGTGGAACCAACCCGGGAGGATAAAGGGGCTCATGGGTACTAGCTGTAGGAGAAGGGCCAGAAGGAGTAGGGCTGGTTGGCTAAGACGAAGGGCTAGGAGAAGGTTGCAGCGAGCGGGGTTGATGAGTAGATAAAGCAGGCCACTTGAGAGCAGCCTGAGATGATTTCATCATGCAAACATTCGATAATATGGGATCAGAGATAGGAGGAGGAGGAATACCAGGGAGGGTTCCAAGAAAAGAGGAGTCTTTGTAGACACCGAGAGAGGCACTGGTCAAAGAATCGATGGTTTGCTTATTGGCTACAGAAGAGATGGTCGTCTCAGGGGAGGTCTGAGATTTTAGCTCATGATATGTCAACTGGTCAATGGTGAATGTATTTCTATTATGAAGGAAAGAAATCTTGCAGTATACCGTGGATGGGACAACAGACATGGAATAGGTGTAGCTACACCCCAAAAGAATGTTATAATCAAGAGGGGCATCGATGACTTCAACGTCAATGCAAAAAGTCTTGCCCACAAGAGTGATAGGACAATTATGGAATAGGCCAATGGGCTGGGAGGCGTGGCGATCCCACGCTTGAAGAGTGATCGTGGAAGGGGCCAACTCAGGAGATCCGAGTTGTTCCCAAACCGAAGTGGACATCACACAGGTGGATGCTCGCTCATCAATGATACACCAAGAAATGTTAGCGTTCCAGATTTTTAATGGGATTTGGAAAGATACGGAAGCTAGAAGAGTAGGATGTTCTGATTGATGGGCATCGAACAAAATAAATTGGTCATCAGCAGGATCTACAGCATCCATGGCTAATAGTAGAGCCTTCTTTTGAGAAGGGCACGACTGGAGGAGTTCCAGTGTTGAAATGGCAGCAGGAGATTGTGCCAAATCATCTACTATGCTATACGAATGAGCAGCTCAACCAGAAGCAGAATTTTGGCGTAATAGTCCCTTAGGAATCTTAGTATGAACCTAAACTTTGGGTTGAGGGATATGCAAGGGGCCATTGGATGTCAGAAGAGGCTCTGTAGAACCTGAAGAAGGTGACTCGGGGATAGACGGAGCAGGAGGCTTGGGGTACTGATGGGACCAAGTTTGAAGGTTAAGGTCAATGGTTATAGGTTGATCAGAGTTCATCATGAGGATCTGGTAATTGGAGGAACTAGAAGGGGAAGGTTGAGTGGCCGCCTGTCTGTCAAGTGGTTGGGTAGCCACAAATCCTTGCTGGGGGAAAGTATTGGTAAAAACAGTCGGTTGATTAGTGGTTACATTAGGGGGAACAGTAGGGGATGCATGCTATCCTCGCAATGTGGCTTGAGACTCCCACATCTGTCACATCTGTGGTAAAATGGGACAATCGTGAATGTAATGACCGTAAAAACCGCAGCACGAACAAGGCTTATTTGTTCGAACAGGCCTATCCAGCTTGGGGTGAGTGCCCTGTTGCTGGTTAGCAGCGTTAGAGTCAATACCTTGAGAATTGGGTCCATGAGTACCAGGGGTAGATTGGTTTTGATTGTATTTCCTCTTCATTTGAGAAGAAAGAGGATTAGTCACGCCCTGTTGTGCAAATACTTGCCCCGGAGGGGTTGGTAGTTGCTGTTGCTAGGGTTGAGAAGGCAAGGGAGGCAGAGGTGAAAATTCTAGAGGAGCTGGGGCACCAGGTTGTGGATAAGAATAATGGTTAGGTTGGGCAACATTGAGGTAAGCTTGAGGTTGGGAAAAAGGATGAGGCATGCCGTATCCTAGATACATGCTACCTGGAGGGGGAAAAGTGCTGGAGGTGCTGGCTCCTCCCAGAGGGAAATGATAGCCCATCGGAGGTTGAGCATATAGATGAGAAAGAGATCCAATGATACCGTTGACAGAATGAGATTCTCCTGAGGTGTTAGCGCCACTGGGTCTAGGGAGGTCAGGAAGGATGGTATAAACATAACCAGACTGAGCATAGATCAGGTCATATTTCAAGGCTATTTGGAGGACAGATTCTTCGGTTTGAGGAAAATGCGATGCGAAATCTTTGCCGATAGCGGGTAAGAGAGATCTAAGGAACCAGTCCATGTAGACCCGATCTTTGAAGGTAGGAGCTCGACATAGGCTCTTTCTTCTCGGACTTTCTTGAACATGATCGGATAGGCGGGTCGCAGATGATTGACGGAAAGAAGTCAACAGTTCGGTACCAATGTCGTATCGGAGAGGGAGCTGGAAATAAGATAATAAGGCTCGGGCAATGGTCGCAAAGGTGGTATGGGAAGACGAGGTCTGATCAACATACCACTTAGAAGCTTCACCTGTAAGCATGCATTGGAACAACCGAAGACAGATGGAAGCATCGGTAATGGAATTGGATGAACACCACATGTGAAAATATTGGATATGGTTGGAGGGATCTTCTCTAGAAAGGCTTTCAAACTTGCGAATGTCGGAGGGGAGCTTGGTTGGAATAGCAGGCCAACCAACATCATGGCAGATAGTGTCATTGATCAACTGAATGAAATTGGGGAGGCTGAGGCCTGCCATGTAAGGGAGAAAGGGGACAGCCAAGGTAGTTCCTGCGGTGGTTCCGCTAGTAACGTTTCTGGCAGTAGGGCCGGGATTACCGCTAGCGTTAGGCCCTGGACCAAACATAATGAAGGTGACAGGGGGAGAACCAAAAGTAAAAGGAGAACCCAATGAATCAGAAGAGGAGTTGGACTGTGGACTCAGAGGAGGACTAACTCAACGATGGCGGGAGGGAGTAGGTCGATCAACCGGAAACTGAGGATGAAGGCCAAGAAGTCTCTGAGATATATGCCTTGGGGGCGCAATGGTCACAACACAAACACGACACAGAGGGAAGAAGAATGACCAACAAGGGCAGGGAGGTGCAGAATCAATTGATTACAATGTCAAAGCAAGGGTAGAGAGGTGCAGTGTCAATTGATTTTACAATGTTTTAAAGTCTTTTCCTAGTGGTGTTAACCAGGCTCTTCTTCGCTTAGGGTGAGTGTGTGGCGTGCATTAATTTTAATTTTTAAACCCTTACATTTTGAGAGTAAAAGAAAAAGTGTGATGCGTAACTAAAAATAAACTTACAGAGAACAGTATATACTATTGAAATAACAGAAAATTAACAACTAACAATGCATCAATCTAACCCAAGGAGGCGAGTCTCTTAAAAACTAGTCTAATAGAAGGAAAAAATATAGTCAAAACACATTGAAAATAAGCCAATAGATCTAAGGTCAAGAAGGATAAGGATCTAAAGTATAAATCTGCTAAAAAGAGGTGCAGAAAACAACAAAGAGACAGAGGCAAGGTTGCTATAAAAGAGGGGGTAAACAACTAAAGGTAGTAGGGGAAAGGAGGTGACCCTAAAAGAAAACCCAAACAAAACTATATGAGGTGATTTGGATGGAAAGATAGCTGATCTAAAAAGGGATCTAAAGAGGAGGTATCAGATCTGCAAAATAAATGGCTGAAACTCTGAAAATTTAGACACCTGTAATAGCTAAAACTCTTCCACAAAAAGTGGAGGGTACTGAAGCCCTAGGGGGGTAAATTCCCACTTAGTTGAGTAAAAAATAAAAAGAACAGGTCTAAACGGGCAGAGACGAAGGCTGGACAACCCTGACAAAAGCCTCAGACAAACCCAGAAAACATTCAGAAAGTCTGCAGAAAAAAGTGCAGGTCGCAGGTTCTGACCTATTTTCTATCCAGGTCACAGTTTTTAAGCTTAAAGTTGTGTCCTGCAATCCAGGTCGTAGGTTTAGGGCCGAAAAGTGTGACCTGCGCTACCGGGTCTCTTGGCGGAATATTTCAGAAAAAAGTTGTCGTCTCAGTTGCAGTTGATGTCTGTTACCTGCGCAATAGGGCCATAAACAAATGGAAGTTATAAATTTTAATGTTTGAGGGTTTTATGGGTGAAAAACAACATAAAAATAGGAAAAAAAAAAAGCTGAAGAGAAACCCTAGGGTTTGAAGCAGTTGGATATGCATGAATATGAAGAACGACAGTGGTCGTAATTGAAAACCCGTGTGGAGTCGCTAGTTGTTAGTATGAATCTTGATTCAAGGTGTACGAAAAAAGACCCTTTTAGCTGTGCATAAAAAACAACCCTAACAACAAAATATGGTTGCTAATATCTTCAGATCTGCAATTAGTCAATCAAGACAAATGCTGCAAAAATCTAGATCTATGCATAAAAGGACATTAAGCAGTAAAAATAAGGTTTTGCTCCATGCATCCAATAGACAAGACAAGAATAATATTTTTTGAAGAATTTTATATTAATGGCACCTGGGAGGAAAACAAGAAAGGTGTTTCCGATTCTCCTCATTGGGATGGGTTCTTGGAAGTCCTCAGCACTTCAAATCTAGAATTTCTCTCTCTTGTTGGTGTAGAAAACCTAGACAAACATAGAACTCAAAGGGAGCTCACAAAGCAAATAATAGAAAATATGACAATGATAATGGATCAAAGTCAGACCAAGAGTATAGATCCAGAGTGATCTAAGAGGCAACAAAAGGTGATGAATGGTAGGAAAAATCCTTCTATTTATAACAAAATATTAGGTCATTCTAGATCTTGGTGTATGATTAAAATAATATTAATCAAATCTAGATCCACCTTCTATGGAATATTTTATTATATTTGTTGGAAGGGAAAGGAATTTGACTTGGGTCAAATCCCTTTATTTTTAAATAATAAATAAATAAATGATTTATTTATCATTTAAGGAAGTGGTTGAATGATAATTAAATAAATAATGATTTATTTAATTATTTATAAATGATTTAGTCATATTTAACAAGGAATATTATTTAAATAAGGTTTAAATAATTATTCCTAGAAGATAATAAGATAAATTAGGATTTATCTAATTAATTTTTTTGTTTTGGGTTAAATATGACCAGGAATAATAATTAAATTATTGTTTAATTAATTATTCCCTGAGAAAAAGAAAACAAATATAGATTTGTTTAATATTTCCCCTTGGGGTTTCCTGTTTAGACCATAAACAACCTAATAAATGTGTTTTATTAAGTTATTTTACATAGTGAAAGCAATTTTGCTTAGGGTAAAATTAGTCTTACATGGTGTACTTGGGTCCATCTAATGATAATAGGTTAGATGACCAAAAAATGGTGTAACAGCCACACTTGCCCCTAACCACTAGATTTAATGCCAGCGGTTTATAACTGGCGGAGTTAAAGCGTTCCTCAAAAATTATGGGGAAATTGTTATTTTTAACAACAGACAAGTGCACTTCTCCACTTTTAGTGGAGGACTTATAGGAGTGATTGGGAAAATGTCTAGGGAGGTCAATTTTCGACCAATTTGGGTGCAACAAGAGTCTATCTAGACTAATTTGAGCATTCTGGAGCCACTGATGCAGAGAAAACAACCATTAGAGGCTTGTAAACACATATATTTTTAATTTTGAGCATAATAACAAAGAGGGACATGCCATTGGGAGTTGGACCAGTAGATGTAGCCCAGGAGGGGTGAAATGCTTCATCATGCCTGCTGTGTAAAACTTATGTGTGATGTTATTTCTCTATTATACACTATTGTTCAATGTTATTTAGGCTTATTTTAATGCTTAAAACTCACAAATTCATCTATGTTTCATAGTTAAATTACTCATTCCTTAAGAAAACAAATGGAGACAAATTGTACATGTTTTAATAACTAAAAGGTCACTTAGAACAAAAAAATAATACAATCCTTTTAGATCAGGTTGGTATCAGAGCTACAGTTTATTCTTTGGTGTTGTTATGTGCAAATATTTGTTTAAATGTTTGCAAATGTTCACATTCTTACTAGGCTCAAGCTCAAGAGAGGAGAAGGAAAATTGGTGGAAGCATGAGGTTCTCAAAGTGAGCCACATAAAAGGAGGGAAAGATTGCCACATTCTCCACCACCTATTTCACCTCCAAAAGAAGCAGAAGCAGCATTAAGTATGCCTCCAGAGGAAGAAGAAATCCATGAAGAGATGGATCCCAAAAAGGAAGAAATAGTGTATAGAAAATCATTTCTTGACTTGACTGAGATGGTTAGAGTCCTTTATTAAGAAAGGAATGAGAAACTAGAAGAAGAAAGTTCCAAACTTCACAAGGAAGGGCAAGGATCATCAGAAGGACAAAACGATGAAGATAAATTAAAGAAGGGAAATGAAGGAAACAGAGACAGTGGAAAGTCACCATCATCACCCTCATCTTCATCCTCATCATCCTCTACTTCATCTTCAGTCATCAGCCACACAAGTCAAAGAACACTGGTAAAATTCCTTTTCTAAAACTTGATGTTAATTTTGAATTGCCAATGTTTGGTGGTGAATACAATGCAGAAAAGCTAGATAATTGGATTAGGCAATTGGATGTCTATTTGAGAATCCAAAACTATCATGATGATGATACCAAAATCCAACTAACTTCATTGAGAATGGAAGGTGCAACACTTGTTTGGTGGGAAGCCAAGACAAAGGAGGAGATCAAGAAGTATGGTAAGATTATTCTATCATGGATTGATTTAATTTCTAAAATAAAACAATAGTTTTATTCATTATCTCACATGCAGAAAGCCATAATGGACTAGAAAAATTTTAAACAATTGAAAGGAAAAAATGTACAAGTTTATACCCAATAATTTAGGAGAAGAGCTCTCTTATTAGGGGTATATTTGCAGAGCCAAGACACTTTTCTCAAGTATATAGGAGGATTACATACCTACCTAAGACATATTATCCTCATGTTTAACCCTACAAGTCTAGATGAAGTTTGTGTACAAGCCACACACTTGGAGGCTAGGGGAAAAAAAACATAGATGCGAATGAGGAAAATGAGTTTAAAGGTAAATGGAAGAAAAAGAGGAATGCAAATATCAGAAAAGAGTAGGGAAAATTCTTTTGCAAAAACTGCTCAAAAACTAGCCATGATGAAGACCATTGTTGGAAACTTCATCCATAATTGAAACCATAAAGCTTAAAAGCCAAAGAGAAAGCCAAGGAGAAAGGAAAAACTATTGCTATAGTTGAACAAGACTTAGGGTTAGATTCAGGAGATGAAACAAAAATTATAGCCATTGGACTAAAGAACATAAAGGGGAAAGAGATTGAAACTAAACCTAGTGCTAGTACATCAAATTGTCACATACAAGCTCCAAGTGAGGATGAGAGAATTGAACTGTTTCATGTGAGGGTCATATCCAAACATACCAAGATTGACACATTTTTTGGCAGTGGGTCACAAGAAAATTTAATCTCTGAAGACTTGGTGAATAAACTTAATCTTTAGACCATTCCATGCAAATTTACAGGTTTCAAAGAAGTGCATATTGTGGTTTGCAATAACTACACATTTCATTCACACAGTTGAATTAGATGTGATTCCACTTGATATTACAGGTATGGTGTTGGGCAGTCCTTAATTATATGAAAGGAAAGCAATATTCCATCGCCATGAGAAAAAATACCATTTATTCAAAGATGGCAAGGAGTATATTGTGAGAGCTCATCACAAGAAACTAGACACTTCTTTAGTTAATGTAGGGAAAATGAAGAGGCTAGTCAATGCAAGCCAAAACTTGACATTGATGATGATAAAACAAAGATATTTTTAGCATCATACTTTTCAAACAAATTATGATATATGTAATGAGTTGTTTCAGATTGAAAACAAGTTGTCTTTGAAAGAAGATGACAAGCAGTTGCAGAAGTCGACATTGGTGTTGAAAACAAGGTGTCAGTGCAAGAAGTTACAAAGGTCATAGAGAGGAAAAAGCAGCTTAGCAAAGAATTCATAGGTTTCAAAAATGTTCATTGCTAGTTTCCAAAAGGCATAGTACAATGGCGAAGAAACTTGGTCAAAAGTCGACACAAGTTTAAAGAAAAAGCAACAAAAATTGCCATATGGACAGAGTGTAAGGTGAGAAAGATTCCAAGTTTCCTATGATTATTGAAAAATGTAGAAACAATATGTTTACTGAAAAAGTTAGATTGTTGTTTTGCAAATTTAGAAAATGTGTAGCATGACAGTGTCAAAGACAAAAATGGATGGTCGACGGAATCAAGGAAAAATTTGTCTTTTCATGAAAATCTCTAATTAATGAAATTAGGAAAATTTCAATGGATAAACACTGGAAGAGTAGGGACATAGTCTCCTTATCTTCATGTTCAGTAATCTAGAGATATTTTGGGGTCGAAAATCTTCCCAGTGGGCAGGTGTGATCAGGATATCATGAATTTTCCTCAAAATTGAAAGTGCTCAAAATTGTACCGAACCCAAACGCTAGAGAGATCTCTTCGTTTTTATTTTGGCGCTGCAAACAGATCAAAAAACCGATGTTGTATGTGGGAGATATCATGTTCTGATCATTTTCTAGATCGTTGATTTGGGTTTGTATGTTTTTTTGTGCACCATTGATGAGTGACACATGGCCAACTCGGAGTCTGCCACGTGTCCCTTGTACGGAGGATCAAAATTTTTGTGGAGTCCAGAGGGTTCGACCCTGTGACCTCCGCCGAGCCTGCACAAGCCTCCAGTAACTCCGTTCTCATGTGATCCTTACCATATAAGTCAGGCGATTTAATTTAAAGTTTGAATGTTGGCAAGCTGGGTTGGGGGGGGGGGGGGGGCGCAACCGCTGATGGCCCCATTCATATTGGTCACATGATATACCACAACAACTATTGTAATCGGTGTTTAGTGTTCCGACAGAACCACAATCGGTAACTGAAAACTTGTTCACATTATGATATACTCGGTGGCTATGTATTCAAAACTCATATGGTTTCCATAAACCTTAACCCCGACATATTAACCTATTCACAAGGTGTGGGTTGCGATGATTGTTAATGCGACAGTTTGGAACTCCGAATTCACTCCAGGTTCTATTCCATCTTTTGTTGCAGAGTTTAACTCTAATCGTGGAGTTTACAGGGGTCCAAATGTGGCCACCTCCAACCCTAACCACTAGATTTATTGCCAATGATTTATAACTAGAGGAGTTAAAGAGCGCCTCCAAAATTATGGGGAAATTTCTATTTTTAATCACAAACAAGTGTAGTTCTCCACTTTTAGTGGAGGTTTTGTAGGAGTGATTGGGAAAATGGCTAGGGAGGTCAATTTTCGACCAATTTGGGTGAAACAAGAGTCTATATAGACTAATTTGAGCATTATGGAGCCACTGGTGCAAATAAAAAAACCATTAGAGGCTTTTAAACATATTTATTTTCATTTTTTAGCATAATGACAAAGAGGGACATGCCATTGGGAGCTGGACCAGTAGATGTAGTCCAGGAGGGGTGAACTGCTTCATCACGCTTGCTGTGTAAAACTTATGTGTGATGTTATTTATCTGTTATACACTGTTTTTTAGTGTTATTTAGGATTATTTTCATGCTTAAAACTCACAAATTCATCTATGTTTCATGGTTAAATTACTCATTCCTTAAGCAAAAAAATGGAGACAAATTGTACATGTTTTTATAACTGAAAGGACACTTAGCACAACAAACTAATACAGTCCTTTCTGATCAATAAACCACAATGTTTATATTCAAATATTAGAATCATTCTATTCAAATCATCATAAAAAATTCAAACTTTTAAAAGAAAATAAAACTTATACATGCCTAGTTTTCATACTTCAAAGGAACACTTTGCAACCCAAAAAGAATAATTTAGTTTTCATTCATTTGTGGAAGTTTACAAATTATTATCATGAAGAAATGTTGAATATTAACTTCTTGTAAAACTAATTGTCTTCAAATATCTAGAGCAAACTACTTCAATGCAGAAAGGAAAAGTTAAAATCTGTTCTCAACACATACCAATATAATCATATGACAGGGTCCCTATTTAAATACTCTCTTTAAACCTATAAGCAATTCCATTGATATTTTATTTAGAAAAATCAATTCATTTTATAAGTGACATAAAAAAATGTATTCAAAATATGTCCCGTAGCATATTTTATTGCTTTTACAATTTATTTAAAGAAGCTATAGGTTTTTGATTTATATTCCCTTCATATGTCAATACCAAACTCAAATTATTGTGGAACGGGTATGTATAACTAATTTCATGTAGAAAAGTACAAAAATTATGAACTCAAACCTCAAATAAACATAAATCTAGGAATAATATTCATGTTCAAACCAATTGGAAATTTTGAATCAAGATATATCAATTATATATCAAATTACCCCAAATATTTATCAATGATCAAATCCTTAGAATTGAATTTGCTTATTTATCATAATGCACTGAGAAGAGACTTGTTGTATGAAATTATTGATCACAATGTACATCATTCACCCCAAAATATTCACAGAGAGACAAAGCAAACACATCAAATTTCTAGATCCTTATACACACAAGGATAAATGATTTTATTAAAAGAGCAGAACTCAATTTATCTTTCAGGTCTAAAGGAAAAAATGTAAACTAGCGCACCAAACAAATGATAGAAGTAGATATAAAACCTAGATAAATAATTACAGAAAAGGAGGGCAACGAGAGAGGAAAATAAGCTAGGTTAATGGTCCCTCCCAACCAGCTTGTTTCCTCTTAAAATACAGCAGATTATAGTCACAAAATACATAAGATAATTGAAATGTAAAACTTGGAAATAGTTTCCATGTTAAACAAATTTTCATTCTTTACACTGTATGAAGAGAGATATGGGTCTAGTAAACTGTTGGAAGCGATTCCACAATAAATTAGAACAACATAAATTTACATCAGAATCACCCCTGCCAACCTAGAGCCATGACTCTCCTTTTATGCATTTCATAATACAAATTTAGCTTAAGACCAACCAATCCATTACAACCAAGGAGAATATTCAAATCCCAACTATTTTACATCAAGGGGATACCAGTGCAACCATTATAAAATTAATAAAATGTAGATCTAATATGAATTTTACAAATCTAAGCATAATTTCATAATTCTGAAAAAAATGCATTTTTTACAAAAATTCCTCAAAGAACCCCTTGGATCTCCTAAGACGATGTGAATTATAGAAAAATGCTTGAAGGGAGCCTATTTTTCCATGTTTTCAACAAATATCTCTCTTTTAATTTTCTAATTCAAATCCATTTCCTTGAAAATCGTGTCCCAAGTTGATTGTTTGGATACTTTTACAGTTATTCCCTTAAACACCCTTGTGTATCTTTCTAACCATTGCAAATTTTTGGAAACAATTTGTGTTTTAGTCATTTTTCTATATTGGGAAAAAATCCATTAAGCCATAGTTTTTATATTTGCCTCCATCTGCATGCAAATCAAGGTAAAAATTGGCAGTTTGAAAACTGTGTGAATTTGGTCTGTAGAATTAATTATTCTAAAAATTGAATTTCTCGATATGGGTGCATTCCAACTCAGGTGGAGGTGTTAAAACATCATTTTGAAGAAAAAAATTCCTTGTTTTTCCCCAAAAGTGTGTTGAGATGTTGAATCCCCAAATTGGTTGCTCTTTAGTGCAGGCAGAACCAAATACTAGTGTAGGCAGAACCATATACTAGTGCAGGAAGAACCTACATACAAACATATTATATTTAATGATTATTTTAAAGTTAAATCTTTTTAAGACAAGGGAAACATGCCAAATAGTAAATATTTATCTTATAATGCACAAAATGACAACAGTAACCCTAGGAACCAAGTGAAAACATGCATCACTTCAGAGAAAAAAGTAATGTAAAATCAGATAAAATTGAGGCCTGAAAACTCATTGAACTTGTATATACTATAAGGTTTAAGACGTTGTTTAGTAGAATATTTTCCTTATTTTGCATGGCTATTAAATTCTTCAAAATTTTTACCATTGGATTTTCAAATTAGGGCTTTGGGTAATGTTTGTTTTTGGATGACTAGTAGAGCCAAAATCTAAATTTGTTCATGTTTAGGATTTGCAAAATTTGTATCCCATAATTTATTCTAGTATATGTTTTCAACACATTTTTCTGACAAGAAATGATGTATTGTTGACACATTTAAAGAGGATTAATGGGTGAATGCATGAATATGGGTTACACTTATGGGCTGAATGTAGCGACGAAATTTCAAATTTTCCCTCTTTTATCAAATTGAAACCCTCAAAATTCATATAAGCATTGTAAATTTTGATTTTGAGTAAAAATAAAATAAGTGGAGAATTATGTTGTTGTCCTAATCATATTCTTTGCTAATAATTTCAGTGTCGTATAATCTCTCAATATTCCATTAAATGCAATACTTTTCCTTTCATTTTTTTGCACATTGTAAGACGTATGTGTGTGTTCATCTAACATAACTTAGTCTAAAATGTGTATTTTTTAAAAATTATATAAATTATCATGATCTACATGGAGATAAATAAGTAATGATACCATAAATTTATTTTACTATGCAAAATTATATTTTTTATTATTTTTCAAAGTTGGTGAAGTAATATTTCAATTTCATTTTGGAGCCACATGTGTTCACGTAATATTGTTTTCAAATAATTAAATAAATTGAAAAACCTGTAGGTTTTAACCCTGACCATAAATTATCTACACACGAATCTTATAACAGAAAATAAACAATAGCGAGAGCATAAAACATAAAACAGATAAACACAGAGATTTTCCACTGGATCCCAAATCGGGACGACCAACTTGATTTTTCATTATATTCCTTTTAGTGTTACAACACATATATATACATGTCGAAGAATACATGAACCCTAATTCATTAACCCTGGATTAGAACATAACCGTAGTTCCCTTGACTGGATCTACAAAAATACCAGGGGCCGAAAAAAATCGTACCCCAAAACCATGTGCAAAACCATGCACAAAACCATGGGCGTGGACTACCCACTGGAAATTAAGGACCAAAACATTTTTCGTCAGGGAGCTTCCCCGGACCCCTTGTGCCCAGTGCAAAGGGGGGGCTATCGCCCCCCTGTGCGTGCTTAGTCGTGGAAAGAATATAACACATACCCAAGATTCTCCCACTTGTTGTTTTATTTCCACAGGGGGCCAGAGGAGAGCTTAGTCATTGGCCCAATTCTTCAACACCCATTGTTTCTCTACACCAAGAGAACTTTTGAGTACTCACAGACTTCGTCAATGCATCTGCAACATTCTTCAAAGTGTCCACCTTTACCAGCAACACCCTTTTAGCCTCAACCATATCTCTAGCAAAGTGATATTGAACATCAATGTGCTTTGTCTTTGAATGATAAGCAGGGTTCTTAGCCAAGAAAATTGCACTTTGGCTATCACAGTCTATCCTTATAGCTTGCTGTACCAACCCCATACTTGAACACAATCTCTGCAACCAAACTGCTTCCTTGCTTGCATGAGTGGCTATTATGTATTCTACCTCTGTAGTTGAAAGACCCACTACAGACTGTATTTTACTCATCCAACTGACTGCACCTCCAAATAGGCTAAACACATACCCACTTGTAGATCTTCTTTGGTCCAAATCTCTAGCCCAGTCTGCATCAACAAAACCACAAATTTCCAAAATTATTTCCAATCCTGGTCTTCCCTGGTAGCACAAGCCATAATCACTAATGCCACGTAAATATCTGAAAACCCACTTCACTGTTGTCCAATGATCCTTCCCTAGGTTTGACATAAACTTGCTCAATATTACCACTGCATGTGCAATGTCTGGTCTAGTATATACCATTGCATACATCAGGCTGCCCATTGCACTTGCATATGGAACATGAGACATATCCTCCTCTTCTTCTTGTGTCTTGGGACACTGTTCAGCAGATAGCTTTACACCTACGGGAATAGGAACATTCACTGGTTTACTATCCTTCATATTGAACCTCTGCAATATAGTCTCGACATACTTCCTCTGGTTTAACGAGAGCTTCCTCTTTGCCCGATCTCTCTTAATTTCCATGCCCAAAATATAGTTTGTAGCACCAATATCCTTCATGTCGAATTTTGATAACATTTAGGTCTTCAAATCTTGGATAATTTCTTTGTCATTTCCAATCAACAACATATCATCCACATACAAGACCAAATAAATAACACGGTGACCAATTAATTTAAAATAAACATAATGATCCTCCTTGCTTCTGGTGAAGCCAAATCCCCGTATATAGGTATCAAATTTCTGATACCACATCCTTGGTGACTTTTTTAACCCATACAGAGACTTCTTCAACCTGCATACTAGTTCTTTCTTACCCTTCACCATAAAGCCTTCAAGTTGCTTCATGTAGATCTCCTCTTCTAGATCCCCGCGAAGAAATGTTATCTTCACATCTATCTGTTCTATCTCAAAATCAAATGCAGCAGCAACAGATAAAAGTAATCTAATAGAAGTAACTTTCGCAATAGGAGAAAAAATATCACCAAAATCAATTCCTGGCACCTGGGAAGAACCTTTTGCTACCAACGGAGCTTTGTATTTCTCCACCTTGCCTTATACATTCATCTTATTTTTAAACAACCATTTTCTCCCGATGGGCTTCCTTCTAGCCGGCAACTCCACCAGATCTCATGCCTCATTTTTGTGCAAGGATGCCATTTCATCAACCATGGCCTCCTTCCAGAGTTTTCCATCCTCTGAATCTATTGCCTCACTGACAGTTCTGGGATCATCATCAGTTATAGTTAAGGAAAATTTTGAATAGAAAGCAGCTGGACTATACCTTTCTAGTTGTCTTCTTTCCCGGGCTGATCTTCTCACAGCTGGAGTTTTTGGCTCTTCCCCTTCTGAGTCTTCTTCTGTTGTAGAGTCTAATTCATCCTCCTTTAGCTCAAACTCTATCTTCTCAGGTTCCTTTGGTATGAATTCATGTTTAACAACATCTTTCACCTCTCTAAACACCACATCTCGGCTGTACACAACCTTCCTTGTTTCTAGGTTCCAAATTTTGTAACCTTTTAAACCATCCTTATACCCAATAAAGATGCACCTTTCATATTTATTATCCAACTTGGTCCTTTTCTTCTTTGGAACATGTACATATGCATCAAATCCAAATACCCTTAGATTTGAAAGAGATGGTTTCTTACCAGTCCATACCTCATGTGGAGTATTATCCTCCAACACTAATGAAGGTGATCTGTTAACCAGATAGCATGCAGTCTCCACTGCCTCTTCCCAGAATTTTTGACCTAACCCGATACCACTGAGCATGCTTCTTTCCTTTTCCATCAGTGTTCTGTTCATTATTTCTGCAACTCTATTTTGCTGAGGTGTGTATGGAGTAGTATTCTGTCGTGCTATACCACACTTCTTACAGAACTCTTCAAATTCCTTCTTGCAGAACTCCCCAACATTATCTGTCCTCAGCGCCTTTAACTTCTTCTCTGTCTGGTTTTCCACCAGAGCCTTAAATTCTTTAAATATATCAAAGACTTCAGATTTCTTCTTCAAGAAATATATCCATGTATTCCTTGAGAAGTCATCTATGAATGAAACATAGTACACAAACTTTCCCAGTGAAGGAACTGACACAGGTCCAAACACATCATTGTGCACAAGTTCTAATATCTTGTTCACCCTCTTAGCACCAGAAGGAAAACTCACCCGATTTTTCTTCCCATATACACGATGTTCACAGAAATAAAAATCCAAAGAGCAATTAGACATACCTTCTACAATACCATTTCTATGCAGTATCCGAAGGCCCTTCTCTCCAATATGTCAAAGCCTTTGATGCCATAGCATGGTCTTTTCTCCAGAGACAGCTAGGATTTTTGCTCCACTTTCAAGAATGATAGAACTGTTACACCCATAAATAACAGTGCTACCTTGTAGCTTGTACAGAGTTCCAGTCCGAACTCCCTGCATTAATACCAGTGCTCCCCAAACCATCTTGCAGGCATCTTTCTCGAACACTATTTTTACACCTACATCATCCATCTTGCTTACAGAAATCAGATTTCTGGCCAATGCAGGAATATGCAGAACACTAGGAAGTGTTCTAATCCTTCCACCTTGCAGCTTCAGCTTGACCTTTCCATGTTCGATTATTCTGGCCTTCCTATCATCCCCTAGGAAGACATCACCACCATCATATTTCTCATACTCGTAGAACCACTCCCGATGGGGAGTGAAGTGAAAGGATGCACCTGAGTCAATAAACCATGACTCATGATCTACATATGTATTTGAAGAAGAAGCCAATTACACATTCCCACCTTCATCCGAGGTGGCTTTTTCCTCTATAGAAGGAGCATCATCAGATCCCTTTCCTTTCTCAGGAGCTTTAGATCTGCACTCCCTTTTGTAGTGCCCTTCCTTTCCGCATTTCTAGCATACCTTTACAAAATTTCTAGGAGATTTAGACCTCCCTCTCGAAACCTTATTCTTGTTTCTGTTTTAGGACCTTCCTCATATAGATAAGGCATATCCATTCTGGCCCTCCATATTTCTCTGTCTCATTTCCTCCGGCAACAAGGCTGAGACAATGTCATCAAAATTCAAGGTAGTTGTATTGCTACCTATTGCAATAACCAGACTATCCCACGAGTCTGGTAGAGAACACAAAAAAATAATGAACTTATCTTCATCTGAGATTTTAATATCAACAAATGACAGCTGACTTACCACATTATTGAAGGCGTTCAGATGCTCTGTCACCAAGTCTCCATCCTTCATCCTCAGGTTATATAGATTTTTCCGCAAGAACAACTTATTCACTAGAGACTTATATTGGTAAAAATTCCCATGTTTTTCCCACAAATTCTTTGCCATAACTTCCCCAAATACATTCAACAATACTGAATCTGAGACACACAACCGTATTGTTCTCTTAGCCTTCTGATCTAGTTTCTTCCATTCTTCATCTGACATTGCCATTGGTTTAGTACCTAGATCTACTGCAATCCACTGATCTTTATCCACCAGTAGATCCTCCATCTTGAGCTTCCATAATTCAAAACTCTGACCATTAAATTTCTCGATCTCTATCTTCCCACCGCTCTCCATCTTCTTTCACCGCAAGAATCGATCCCGCAGATCTCCCACTGAACAAGGTCTACCTCAGGCCCGAGGAAAAAACCCTCAGCAGAAAAGGCATCCCCTTGAAGCCGAAACAACTCTGATACCAAATGTAGGTTTTAAACCTGAACAGAAATTATCTACACACGAATATTATAACAGAAAATAAACAATAGTGAGAGCATAAAACATAAAACAGATAAACATAGATATTTTCCCCTGGATCTCAAATCGAGACGACCAGCTTGATTTTTCATTATATTCCTTTTATTTTTACAACACATATATCTACATGTCGAAGCATACATGAAACCTAATTCATTAACCCTAGATTAGAACATAACCGTAGTTCCCTTGACCGGATCTACAAAAATACCAGGGGCCGAAAACCATCGTACCCCAAAACCATGGGCACAGACTACCCATCGGAAATTAAGGACCAAAATTTTTTTGCTGGGGCGCTGCCCTAGACCCCTTGTGCCCAACACAAAGGGGGGGATATCCCCCCCCCCGTGCGTGCTTAGTCATGGAAAGAATATAACACATACCCAATAAAACCAAGAGTACCCTTTTGAAGAGGACTCGTAAACAAAGATAGTGGTATTTTTTGAAATGTTTTTGTTGTGCATTTTTTATGTTATTAGTTTTTTATTTAGCCCCTTTGAAACTATCCAAAAAAATTTCAAGTGTTATGTTTAAAAGAAATTAGATGAAAAATATCATATGAATTTGTGTAATATTCCCAAATGGGAAAAGAAGGAATATAGTGCATAAACATGGAAATAGCAGTGAAGATCAATGCATAAATGTGAGAGACCAATATGGAGCCTTATTATTCATTATAACAGTAGCAAACATGTACAAAAATAATGGGCACAAATCATATAACATGAATCCACAAGCCTCCAATAGATAAATCACCTTAAAAATGAGGTCTTTCTACTACAAAAAATGTCGGAAGACTGCTACAACATATGAATACAAAAAAGATGAAAGTGCTGATATATGCCTCATAAGATACAAAAAATAAAGATCTAGGCTTTATAACAACCTTCCAAGACAACCCAAGAGGGCTTCCGGGAAATACACCCAATAATACAATATGAGTTGCAGCCCTAGGGCTGCAAGTATGCTGCAACAAAGTAACTAAAGAGTTATGGCTGAAGCTGATATGAAAATAAGTATTCTCTCCTCCTATGGATCCTTCGGATGAAAGGTTGGCCCCTTCATTGAAGAAATCACTCCCCATATCACCCATTGCAACTACCCCTACAACTCCTCCCTAGAATAACGAAGATCTAGACTGATACTATGTTGTAGGGGATAAATAAAATGTGGCCTGGTGCCAAATATATCAATGATGCTCAATGGCTTTCCTTACTAGCCTCCCAATAGAAATAAACCTTTCTTCAATGAGATCTAGCTCAGAAATCACCCAAATCAACCCTCCACAACTTTTTCCCTACAACACAACACAACCTCAATAGGAACTATGCTTTACCATAAGATTAAGGCTTGGCCTGATGCCTGAGTGTGGAAATATGGTGGAAATAATCTTCTTTAGTGGACACTAGAAGTTCCCCAAGGATAGAGGTGGGATTCCCGCTTGAGAACACCCTGTGCTAAACGACACTGCAATCTTAGCTAAACAGCTGAAGAGAGCTACAAGTCTAAATAGACCATAAAATCCAAAATATCAAAACATAACATAATCATATATGGCTTCCATCCTCTTCCTTATATAAGTGGTGAGATTCCTCACCCTTGGCCCCACTCATTAAAGCCATTATCTCCATGCATGAGATCTCCCTCCAAAACTGCGTTGTCCCTCAATAAATTTCCACTCCTCCATAACAACGTTGTTGATTTGGTCAAAGTTGACCTAGTCTTCATGTTCCAACCCCTTTTCACACATAAGGGTGCTTAATTAAGCCACTAAGATGGCCTCCTTTCAAATTCCTATTAATGAGATCCATGGGTCCCCATACCCTCTTAGTCATCAAACAAAGAAGCAAAAACAAAAGCAATATTCCAACTAGCTCATGGCTAATTGGGAATATTACGGTCCTCCCCTCCTAAATGTTGCTTGTCCTCAAGCAACTGTAAAGGTGAGTGTTGCAACTCTTCTCCTCCTTCCTTGGTGACACCTCCATGTGATAAGCTCTACTCATATACAAAGTGTCTCCCAATCAATCCCTCCATGACATTCTCCTCCCACGTTCTCATGAGATGCAAATGACTCATACCACAAGGAAGCAAAAGACCCAATGAAGCAATCATTGTTTTCCCAATGTTCTCCCTGAAACATGAAGCATAAGAAACATGGATAATATATCTCCCAAAGGGCATGTTCAATCCTCCCATCCTTCCTCCAATAATTCCCATAAAAATAATAAGGACATCATAAGTGTATGGGATAAAAACCAAGGATACATAAACTGGCATATGAAATAATAGAGGTGGATCATAGTCCCACATGTGGAACCAGCGCATTATATCTCCTGATTGCCTCAGATAATGATATGGTCATTGGTTTCCCCACCACTTACTTGCTGACATAGTCTTCTCAAAAGTTTTGAGAAGGTGAGTAATGTTTGGTGCCTATGGTGCACACCCAGAATGATATGTTATCTCCTTATATCCTCCTAGGGAGTGGCCATGCTCAACACTGTTTATGGCCCATATTTGACCATGAAGTTTATAATGAAGAATTCTCCCCTTTGGAGCAATGGCCTGCACATGTATGGTAAAGGAATTAAAATATTCATCATATAAATCATTATGCATAAAGACATGATCCTTACCATATGTTTCAATCATACTAATGGAGTGGCTCAGAGATAGATCCCCTCTCATTCCCAAAGAGGAAAGGGGTGGCTGTGATAACTCCATTAAAGAGTTATGTATATCCTCCATTTCCACATAATCCATGCATCTCCTCAAATGCTGATATATCTCCTCTTAAAATCCTTCCCAAGTATATGCCTCCATGATAGTATGGTATGCTCTCATGGAATAAGTATGGCTGAAGAGAAAATATTCATGTGTTGCATGTAGTAACTTCTCCTTGAGCTTGGATGCTCTAGATAAGAAGATCCTACCATGATAGTAGATGACCTCATCTTTGACTAAATACCCCTCCTCTTGTAGCTGGTGATCAAGTATCATACAAGTAAAAATATCCTTGGAATAATCCACCAACAGCTGGGATTTCCAATATGGATCTATCCTCCATAGTGATAGCATTGATGATCTATCATATAAATCATCTATCATGTGGTTTCTCCCTTATTTTACATCTCCTATGCCAAAGTTACATACTGGAAGGTTTTTATCCTCCCTCTTCTTCTCCTTTCTCAATGCAAGATCTGAGGTGAGAGTGGGTAATGATGATGTTGGGAGAATGTCTCCCTCCTCCTTGAGTCTACCCAAGACTCTCAGAATTGTACCATGACCTCCCAATGCTCCCAATCCTCTTGGATCTATGAGTGGTGTAACATGTTGTGAGACATTTCTCACCGACTCCTGATCAGGTAGCCTCCCAGGTGGTTCACCACAAAACAATTAATGTCTCATGTGCCAAAGTCATGTGCATAATATATGGGATTGTTAGGTCCTTACTTCCACTGCACAAATCCATCTCTGTTTTCTGTGTGGAAGTTGTTTGTGAGGGATATGTGTGCATGCCCCTAATCATCTGATTTTTTCCACTTTTTCTATCCACCCATTTCATCTGCAAAGTCTCCCAATCTGTAGTGACCTTCCCCAAAGAAATCAACCACTACACACCCAATATCACATTGGTGTCAGGTATGTAAACCAAAAATAATTGATCAGTAAATGTATATGTCCCCATGGTGACAGATAAATATGGAACATAATGCATGCACTTCATATTTCTAGCTCCTAGGACCAAAACATAAAATCCCTCAAAATCATTAGTGGGTATTGCCCTCCCCTGCACTAGTTGGGCATCAAAAAAGTTGTGGGTAGCCCCTCTATCAATCAAAACTAAAATCCTATGATCCAGGATGGAACTTAGAACCCTCAAGGTCAATTACTTGGGTACTCCTTTCAATGATTCAAGGGCCCCTCCAATTGGAGAAAATTCTCCATTCTCACCTCCTGGTGGTGGTGGATCATCTCTTGCTATTCCAGTGTTGTGACCTCCTTCTAGTTCTTCCTCTTCTTCCTCCTCGTCATCTGAGAAGACCTCTATATAGTGTGCCTTCCCTACTGCAAATCTATTTCCGGGTGCCCATGATTCTTGGCATGTGAAGCAAAGCTTCCTTCTCCTCAAATATCTTTGGACATCATCACTAAGAGGTACTTTACTTTGGCTCTCTTTTGAAAAAGGAGCCTTCTCATCTTTTCCCTTTGATGGAAAAGTGGAATTTTGCTGAAATGTTGCCTTTGCTTTTGGCAAGGCATCTTGTAGTTCTCTAGCCCTTTCAATGGCATCTTGAAGGGTAGTGGGTTTGGTATATTTAACCAACCCATGGAGAGGTTCTACTATCCCATCAATAAACATATAGAACCTCCTTGTTGTAGATAAATCAGGAACCATAACACAAAATTTTAGAAATTCAGAAATATAGGTTTCTGGATTACCTGATTATTTGAGATTTGCTATCCCCATGAAAGGTGCCTATGGATCTCTTCGATCAAACCTCTCCACCAACCTCCTTGTGAACTCTGAATATGCAGTCACATTGGCATCACCCAATGTAGAAAGACCATGAAACCACCAATCATGTGCTTCACCTTCAAGGTACAACGCTGCTATTTTAATGGCCTCCATCTCTGGTACCTGGTTCAGCTGGAAGTAGATGTCTAGCTTCTCTACCCATGAGTTGGCAGTGCATTTAGATGACCCATCAAAGTTGGGTAAGAAATTTTTTCCCATAGTTCGGTGTAGATCATGATTTTGTGTGAATCCTCCACCTCTATTGTGATGTGTGGGTCTCTTATTGTCCTTGATCTGAAAAAATTCTTGAAAACTCAAATTATCCTTGAATATTTGAGATTGAGACTCATACTCCATGAAATAGTCTTCAAGAGTTTCTTGTTCTTGAAACCCTCCATTTCGCACTGCTAAAAATGTAGGCAATGTAGAGCATTGGGAAGCTTGCTGCTTCACTGGTTGATCACTCCAGTGATGAGAAATTCCAGAGCCTTCACCATGTAGAAACCCTTTAGGGGATTTATTCTATCTATCCATCCTCATCTCCTTTATTTCTCTAGAAATTTCTTGTATTTTTTGAAGAAGAAGCTTAGGAAACTTCTTCTCCTTATCTCCTCCTAATAAAGGGGTTTTACCCTTGTCTTCTCTATCATTTGTATAATCATACTTCTGGTTTCTTCTGAGATACCTCTTCCTCTATATGTGGGAGGATCTCCTTCTTCTGATGAGACATTGGCTTAATATGCACAGGCTGTGCCAAGGTTATGCTCTAATACCACTGTAATATTCCCAAATGGAAAAAGTAGGGATATAGTGCATAAGCATGGAAATAGTAGTGAAGATCAATGCATAAATGTGAGATACCAATATCGAGCCTTCTTATTCATTATGACAGCAGCAAAAATGTACAAAAATAATGGGCACAAATGATATAACATGAATCCACAAGCCTCCAATAGATAAATCCCCTAAAAAATTAGGTGTTTCTACTACACAAAATGTCGGAAGACTGCTACAACGCAGTCAGAGGAGAAATACTACACCATATGAATACAAAAAATATGAAAGGGTTGATATATGCCTCATAAGATATAGAAAATAAATATCTAGGCTCTATAACAACCTTCCAAGCCAACCCAAGAGCGATTCCGGGAAGTGAACAAGTTTTTTAAAGGCATACAAAGTGTAGTGTATATTCGTGCTTGCACAAAAAGGTGTTTATTATTGCATATAATTATAATGCTCCATGGAAGGATCATGTGATTAATCAATATTAAACTCATAAATAATAAATTCAAAAGAAATAAATTAGCATGCATGTTTTAATGATATGTTAGAAATGTTTACAATTTTAATCTTTTTAGGTTGTGGTAATCTAATATCGATTAAATTCATCTAGTTGTTTCTCAAAATGTAATCGTAAAATATATTGCAAAATATGGTTCAAAAGTAAAAAAAAAAGAGTTTCTTATTTTAAACTTTTTCAATATTTGATGAAAATAATTGAAAACATAAAAGACATTGGATATTCATCTTTTCACATGCATAAAAAAGGTTCCTTGTAGAAACATATAGTTTTTAAAATCCTATTACCCCTCCTTGTGACCTACTTGATTGTTGTGCTAAAATTTCCATGTGCATTCTCCCAAAAAAACACTAAATTCATTTGTACCCCTCTTCACTACAAATGATAAAAATGTACATTAATTGTTGATAAGACCTTGAAGCATCTTCCTTGTTCTCTAAATCCACTAAAACCTCTTTCTCTTTATTTATTTTTGTTTCCTTATCAACAATTTCATTGTCCTTATCATACTTCTCATCCCACATTTATTCCACTTTTTATTTGGAGTTGTGATCGTAGTTATGATAAGTTCTTCCATTGAGAAAGTTCTTATTACTATTGTTTAATGGTAATTTTAGTTACATGTTTTAAAATGCTAAATGATATGGTGCTTCTAATGAAGAAATATTTTTCTAACTAATTTTATTTTCTATGGTAGGCTTTCAAATGTTAACATACTTAAAAACTAGTTGAATAGGTTCCTTATTGTATCATGGAGTGTGTATTTATGTATTGTATAGTTTTTCAGACACAATTTATCTTATAGTTGACTAAATTTGTATAAATTTATAGATATATTTTTTTATTCTCTCATGAAATAAACTTGGCCCTTTAATTTGGTAATCACTACCTTGATTTTCAAGAATCTCCCATTCTCTCAAATTCAAAGATTCACCATATTATTAAGTTCTAAGAAATAATTCCCTCTGAAATATGTATTTAGAAGTTTCCTATATAATAATTTAAAATTATTTTCTATTAGTATTTAGTTCAACAACCTTGCAAATTATTATACAAATGAGTAGATTTAAATAATTGACATTGAATTTAAATAATTGAAATGTTTGGTAAATGTGATATATGAACAAAAATATAATACCATACTTGTTACAGTAGGGATCACTTTTACTTTGTGATTTATATAGTCTTTTGAAGAAATAAATTTTTTTTCTAAGAAGTAAATTTGAAAAATGTCTTGAAATGATTCACTTGGTAAATGTGACTTTTCTGAAACTAAACAAAGCCTTAAACCTAGATTCACTTGTAAAAAAATGGGGTTATGTCTAACAATAGATCACCTTTATTACACACCCTTAAATCTTATGCCCAAATGGTTTTATTTGTTTTCATTTCTTAAACCTGTGTTGGGGGGAGAGTGAAGAGAGATTATTTCTTGTTGGACTAGATTACTTGGGAAATAGGTATATATCGACAATATGGTCTCTAATTTCTCTAATTTTATTCTTAACATGTATTATTTTTAAATCATTTTTTTCTTTCCTTATGTCCTCATGATCCCTTTTAGTTGGCATTGTATTTTAATTCAAATGTTTGGTGAATGATATGTATAAACAAAAATATAACTTAATCTTTGTTGTGGAAATCACTTTTAGATGCTTCACTTAATAAATGGATAAATGAAGGTAGATATATTAAAAATATGTATATATATATATGATTTTATTTTTTTATTTTACATTATGAATGAATAAAGAAATTCATTTTTTTTAGTAGTATGGTGCATTTTTTTTTTTTGTAAACTTGGTAGTACCTCTCTATTAATCATATGTAAAGCAGGTTAAAAAAATATGTTTCCGGTGACCTCAACCTACTCGTAGGAAGCCAGGTGTGTTGGCCACCAACCAACATCATAGGACATCCAATATTAGAATAGTTTTATCATGTCCAACCAAGATTTCAGAGCTACCATGTCTATTATGTATACTATCTTGCTAATCTGACTACTGTAAACGTAAAAGCTATCCGAAATAATTAAACAAAATAATAGGAATTTTCAAGACACCATGACTTGCATAAGTTAATCATCTGATGATTCTACCGAGGTTGGGTCCTTCGCGCTCGAGCTCGACATCTCTTGCTACTGTAGACTTTGCGTTTTCTTTTCCATACGACCGAGATGAACATTCTGATGGTATAGTTGCACTTGAGCTGACTGTATTTCATTCTGGATTACAGACAGACTTGGTTCCTCTTTCTAAGAATCATGATGTCCTTACTAGAGTAGTGCTTCCTTATATATTTGTGTATCTATCATGGATTTCACCAATGGAATTTTCATGATCCAATAAGTTTGGATGACCTGTTTAAATAAGGTCATCCTTCTGCTTGTATTTCCTGGGTACACTACCAGTGGTTGTCATTCTTCCACTTGTATTTGTTCCTCTATTGTCTTTGACTTCACTTTGATCTTCCATTTTCAAATTTCTTCCTTCACCGTAGCTAGTGAGCCTTCATTATATGCATGAAACAAGTTCTGCATGTTTTCGTCTCCTGTTCGCATTCCTCTCTTTTTTGGCAGCCTGCTGGTAGAGGTTGAAGCCTTCC
This sequence comes from Pinus albicaulis, assembly GCA_034641835.2. NCBI lineage: Eukaryota > Viridiplantae > Streptophyta > Pinopsida > Pinales > Pinaceae > Pinus > Pinus albicaulis. The sequence continues at coordinate 211,306,101 of CM076584.1, read as the reverse complement.
TTTTCCCCTTGCTTGGTTTTCCACAACCACTGCGGCCCTTCCGACCCTCCATTGTCTCTACCTTCATTTTCATACCCTTTGTATTTTCCAACTGATGCACGTCCTATGGTACCCTCTCCGAGGCTAACTCCAACAGATTGGGAAACGTAGGGGAAATCAATTTACTCTGACATTAAAGGAATTCATATTTAGAAATAATATTAGGGTCATTTTTATATGTACAGCCATTACCTCGCTAGTGATATTCGCAGCATTCCACCCCATTCCCAAATGTCCAGGCCTAACCATGGACATGGTTGGTAACCCATGGTCTCCTGGTTGGTGCCTTGAGGTTGGAAATTGAGGCCTCCACTATTTTGACATCTCCATGGACAGAGAACCTAACCCTCTACCCGAATCCAAACTTGGTTTGTTTACAGACACTAGCTCAATTTCAATTTCACTATATGAGGTTTACCCCCCATCCTCGATTCCTCACAATTTTCCCACTCGTTCAATTGGTTTGAACAGAAAATCCTAACCCTGCTTCTATCTCATGTCCACCTTCTATGGCTCCCCCTCACCCAAATTTCCAACAAACCCGCTTCTGGGGAAATTTTACAAGCCCTCAATTCCCCAGACACTCCCACCCAAACCCCCCAAGTATGGTACATTTTCTCGAAATAGATGATTAAATACAATACTTTTATATAAATAAGATTAAAATATAAATTAACACATTTGAATTTTGATATTGGAAAAATTATAAAAATAAATTTAAAATAAATTTTGTAAAAAAAATTGACAATATTGTATTTTATTAACAGTTTATAGAAATATATTTAACCACACATTATAACTATATAATACATATTTCAAATGAAAAAATTTAAACACTTAAATTATAATATATATATATATATATATATATATATATATATATATATATATATTTTGCCAACATAAATTCATGATTTAACATAAAATATAAATTTCTTTTAATCATTAAAAGTTAAATATAAATGAATTGATTTTTCATTGTTAACATAGGATCATATTTAAAATTTAAAATATAAATTTTTAAGTGCAAAAATATTTTACAAATTGCATACCTTCAACTAGTTTGCAAATTTCTTATCCTTTGCATGAGAGTTCCTCTATTGGGATGTTCTAAATTATGGCATCGCTTGAAGTTAAATCATGATTTTATGGATAAACAACAAATTTTAGTTATTTAACTAAATCAAGTTATGTAATTCAATTTAGTTGGTAATGGGAAGAACATATTTCTCAAAGCACTAATTTTTAATCTCCCTATATTATGCACACATATAGCATAGTTTGGAAAAGTAATTGACCCATTATCTAAACATCAAGTTTCTTTTCTTGCAAATAACAAACATCACGTAGTGTAGTTAAGGGAATTGTATTAAAGGATCATGAACATATCCACATAGTTGCAATTCAAACACTTTTTATGTGCACTAGATTCACCTTGCACACACCATCCCTACTAACCAATTTGCTTTACTAACCATTACAAGTAGAGTAATTGAAGCTTATATTTTACTTTGAAATTTTGCACACAAAAAAAGCTCACATAGTATAGCTTGGAAGGAAGTAAGTGGTCCATCATCCACACATCATTTCTTTTATTGCAAGGAACAAACATCACATAGTTTAATAAATGGAATTGTATTAAAGGACCATGAACCACATATCCACATACTTACAATTCAAACACTTTGTATGTGCACTAGTTTCACCTGGCACACAGCATCACTACTTACCATTACAAGTAGAGCAATTTCTTATATTTTACTTTGAAAATTTTCACACAAACAAATGCTCATAGAGTATAATTAGGAAGGAATTAAGTGTTCCATCATCCACACATCATTTCTTTTGTTCCAAGGAACGAACATCACATAGATTAATTAAGGAAATTGTAAACAATCACCGCACATCCACAAAAATTCACACTTTCTATTCTCATAATTTCACTTGCACACACATTCACCCCACACACTAAGCTCACTTAAACTTTGTATAAAGGTTATCCTCTTTCCATAATATTTATACCTAATTTATTTGAGCTTATATATTTTTGCACACCCTAAGTGATGAAAAGAATTTCTAAAAATAACCTTAACCTAATCACACTAAATTCCCCATAGGACCACAAGATAATTTATAATTCAGGCTAGGACCATGGCCATAGGCAACATATAACTCATAATTGTTTTTTTTAATATTGAAACATAGAAAGTTGTCATTTAGGGAGCTTAAAATCATGCATCATCTAGTGAAAAATCTAGTACATGGAAAGAAACATGTCATGGGGGTATGGCCTAGGTTGGAGATTATCATGGACCTTCGTGTTGTATCATGACACATGGTATGGGTTCTGCATCCAAAACTAACAAACAAAAGTTTTGATTCATTCATTCCTGCTAGACACAGGTAACTTAGTGACCAAATCTTAGGGTATATTTCCATATAAGTTGAGGTGTGAAAGCACTTAGACCTAAAGTTGTCCTGGTTAGGCTATTGTGAGTGTCACTAGCTCTTTCAGGACATATCCCTAATACATTTTGATACTATAGCTGATGTAGGAGCATTATACCAAGTTCGTGGCGGAAAACAAAAGGGGGCTTGAGAATGTGGTGGATTGGCCACATGTTGTGCTGGAAAAGTCGATTTTTTCTCCTTTAGTGAGATTTTAAATAATGTAAATACAAAATTTGAATAGTTTATAGAGTCTATGAAAAAAAGATTCATTTTCCTTGTGTATTTTCTACTTCCCTCAATTAGAGAGAAGAGGAATCAAAGCAGTTGCCAAGCATGTGCATAAAAAGAGCATTGATTGAGAGGAGGGGAGCTTCTTCTCCTACCTCGAACTTGTCACACCTGTGAAAGAAATAAAAGGAATGTGTGGTATATTCATTCCATAGCTATGTGTTATTTATTTGTCATTATATTTTTGTATATATTTTAAATAAATTTGATTTCAGTCAAGAATTAATGTGAACCCAAGCCTGTAGCACTATGCGATGGTGTATGTTTTGTTTTTGAGTTATGGTCATTATGCACACTTGCTATTGTGACCCAAACCATTAGTTTGCAGGGTATCTATTTAGAAAATGGTGACATGGTTATGTTGATAGAGTGTGCTTAATAATTTGATGAGGGGATGTTGGGTGCATAAAAAGGAGGAGATCATTATTTGCAGAGGACAACATGAAGAATTTGAATAATTCGAGCAATGGGAAAAACCCTTTATGTTCTGGTATTTGAGGGGGATTTATTGGAATCATGAGCATAACCATTGGTAAAGGGGATGAGGGAGTCCCCTTCTTGAGCATGGATGACATGTTCAAAGGTGGATATCTAAGTATGTGTAGAGAGTGAGCCATTCTTCCTTCCCAGAGATGAAAAAACAGTTTTTAAGGGCGCTATGAAAATATTTCGTAGAACCTCCAATGGTGTATTTTTGCATGGTGTGGAACCTAGCTTTTCTTTCCAACTACCTATTTTCCATCAATTTTGGTATCAGAGTAGGTTTTAAGTAGAGCTACATTTTTGACAGAGTTACATTTGGTGTTGGTGGTATTGTCACTGAAAAGAGAGATGGAAATGCGAACAATAATAACGCGAGGTTGTGGAGGGAGACAAATAGCTAATTCATAACTCCAATAAGACATATAAAGGCTTCAAGATCGTTTATAGGCTATGGATACCAATAGGCAGTGATAAGTTGAGACTGGAGATGACAACAGATCAAAGGAAGAAGCTACGATAAAAAGAACGACGCTTGTGGTTCAAGCTCTATAAGTTAAATGGTTGAGTTTGGTGCTAAGCTCAAACTCTATACTAAAACATGATTTTTACACCTATGATGGAAATATGGTAGTTGATAATTTAATTGATTGTATTAGTGAATTAGATAAGTATTTTGAATATGAGGATTGAAGAAGATAAGCGGGTAAAATTTTTTGTAACTAGGTTTAAAGAACATGTTGCACTGTGGTGGGACAATGTGCATGCTGAAAGAAGGAAAAATGGGAAACCATTAATCAAAATTTGGGACAGGATGATAGCCAAGATTAAGGGTAAGTTTCTACCATAATACTATAAGCTATCCCTCTACAAGTAGGTGCATAACCTCAAGGAAAGGATGTTAATAGTTAGAGAATATACTGAGGATCTTTATAGGGTGAATTTAAGGTTAGGTTAATTATAAGACACCCCAACGAAGACAACAAGGTATATAAATGGCTTGAAGTTAGAGATTCAATATGATATTAGCATGCTTTCTCCCCGGGCGATGGAAGAAGCATACCAGTTTTCCTTGAAGGCGGAAGAGAAGATAATGAGGAAAAAGAATTGAAGCAGAGGTTACAGTTTTTCTAGAGGAAAGGGAAATAAAAATAGAAGATGAAAGGATCCAACCCAAAATAATTTTGCAGGTAACCCAAAGAAGCAAGGAAAATAAGAGAAAGGAAGTGAATCTAGAGGAGGAAGACCTTCCAGAGAGGTAGAGGTAGACGCAGAGGAAGACAGATTGTCTATTGGTGGTATAAATGTGGAAAACAAGGTCACAAATCATTTTAGTGTCCTGAGAATGAGAAAGGAGGACAAATATATGCATATGTAGCTTAGTTGGAAGCAACAAAAGCATAGGAACATGTGGTGGAAAATGCACAAAAAATGGTATAATATTTAATGATGAATAAGGTCTTGTTGAAACCAACCAAGGAAACTGTTGAAGGTGCATAGAGGAAAGAATTGGTTAGGACTATTTGTAAGGCCGGAGTAAAATGCTACAAAGTGGTGATTGACAGTGGGATCACTAACAATCTAGTATCCACAAAAATGGTGGAAAAAATTGGATTGAAAAGGTTGAAGCATCCAACAACATATAAGGTATCATGGCTGCAGAAAGGTCACCAAAAGTTGGTGATTGAGTAGAGAAAAGTGGAGTTCCATATAGGTTGATATTAGGATAAGGTATTTTGTGACATCATGCCAATGGTTGTTTGTTACCTTCTTTGGGGACGACCCTAGAAATTTGAGAGGAGACAGTGGTGCATGATGTATATAGAAACACCTATAATTGAAAAGGATGGCATCAGGCACACCCTTGTACCATTGAAGGAAGAAATTAAAGTTGGGACAATAAGTTCAAAAGTATTTTTGATTGGAGGAAAGGAATTTTTGAAACAAATGGAGGAAGAAGAAGTCAGTTATGCAGTGATCTATAAAGCCAAAGGTAATACTTCTACAAACTAAAATCACAAATTTATCTGTTATATTCAATAGATATTTCATGATTTTAGTGATATCGTTGTATATGAATTTCCAATTGAGCTACCACCTAACATAAGTATCATCCATCACATAGACTTGATACCAGGTCTAAGCCTTCCAAACAAAGTTTCTTACTGAATGACACCAAAGGAGAATGAAAACATAAGGAAGCAGGTTCATGGACCGTTGGACAAAGGATTGATAAGGGAAAGCTTGATTTTGTGTGTTGTCCCTATGATGCTTAGTCCAAAGAAATATGGAGAATGGAGGATGTGCACAGATTCTAGGGAAATTAATAATATTAAAATCGGGTACATATTCCCACTGCCACAAATGGATGACATGATTTATTATTTGGGTGGGGTGGCATAATTTTCAAAGGTTGATTTGAAGAGTGGTTACCACTAGATCCAGATCAGAGAATGGGACGAATGGAAAACAACTTTAAAAACTAATAGTTGACTATATGAATGGTTGGCCATGCCATTTGGACTGACAAATGCACCAAGCACCTTCATGTGCTTGATGACCGCGGTCTTGAAGGAGTTTGTTGGTATGTTTGTTATTGTTTATTTAGGATATATTTTGGTTTTCAACCGAACAAAGGAAGAACACCTCAGGAATGTAAGGTATGTTTTCAAGAGGTTGTAGTAAGAGAAATTATTGATTAACTTGAAGAAGTGTACTTTCATGAAGTCTAAGTTGGTATACTTAGGCTTTGTCATTTCAAAGAATGTACTAAAAATGGATCTGAAAAAAATAGAGGAAATTGTGAGTTTGCCGCATTATGATATATAATGGAGCAGCATAATTTGAACCATAATCATGCCAAGTGGGTGGAATTCCTACAAATTTTCACCTTTATTATGAAACATGTGAGTGGAAAAGAGAACAAGGTAGTCGATGCTTTGATTAGGAGGAACTTGGTCATGCAGGAGTTCCATGTGCAGATTTGATGACTTGACTATTTGAAGGACTTATACACAGATGATGTTAACTTTAGAGAAGCTTTGAAGCATGCAATAACCCCCGTGAGAAGATATAGTGACACACAGAGAGATTTTATGTTGCGGGATGGTTTGGTATGAAAAAAATCAGTTATGTATTCATCGTTGTTCTATGAGAGAGAATATGATGCATGAAAAAAAAATGGAGGGTTGGTAGGGAATTTTTGTGTGGACATGATCAGGAGATCAAGTCTCTTGAAGAAAAATGCTCAAAAATGAAGTTGCTCAGAATTGCTCCGAAACAGATCGACTGGAAAGATCTCGGTGATACGATCCCAACGCCGCAAACGGCACTCAAATCCGACGTCGTATGCAGAAGATATTCAGCTTCAAAGATTTGTCAATTTCAATTAAAAAAGGCCAAATTGACTTTGTGGAAAAATTTTATTTAAATGGGACATTCATTGGTATATGAAGGAATATTCCGTAATATTCCATGTATTCCTGGGAATATTCCTGAGGCGTACTTATCAGCCAGCTGTCAACTGGTTAGCCTAGTGTCACGCGGCCCCAAAGCGCTTTATCGAATGGCACGTTAAAATTTGTTGGCTCCCATCGTTTAACTCGTGGTTCGCTGATACACCAAGCTGCTTATCCGCTAATGACGCTTTATTAGAAAGTTATTTTATATTGCCGCAGTCATAGATGAAGTGGCTGCGGGTTGTTTGGCTGGTCTGAAGGGGGTCAGTCCAAGGGCTAAATTTGCATATAACCGGCGGCAAATAACCACGGCACTAAACAAACTTGGCGCGCAATTGAACGTGGCGGTTTCAAACATTGGATTCGTGTTATATTATATGGTGGGTTTTTAATATAAAACGTTTGTATTTATTAAAAACAGTTGCAAGACCGCCGACATGTGAATGCACATTTGGCCATAACCATAATATTTATTGCCAAACGATTAACCGCGCGGATAGTTGGTGACTCCGCCCATTTTGGCGCCACCCCCTATTTTGGGGGCCTTATCCAAAGTTTCTCCACAATTAGTGGAGCTTCTCAAGGTGTAACTGGCAGTTTAGTAAATGTGGCATAACTTCTGCTAGGGGAGGTCTTTGAAGACGAAATTTTTTTTTATTTTGGGTGTAGAGATCATTCTGGAGCTGTTGGAGGTGTCTGCAGAGCCATCAGGGCATTCTATCTACGAATTTTACAGCGCTTTTGACAGTGGAGCCATCAGGGCCAAAGGGAAAGAGTGCTGCATTGGGCTACCTTCCTCCAATGGAGGTGAATTTGTAGTCATTTTATACTGATTTGGATCTTCTGAGTCTGTTTTAGCAGTCTATTTTTCCATTAGAGGAGTTTATATAGATGTAATTTCATTTGAAGCATTTAATCAAAAGAGGACTGAGCCTAATTAGAGGCTTTTGGACCAGCGGAGGTAGCCCAGAAGAGGGGTGAACCGCTTAAACAAACATCTGCTGTTCATCTGTGTTTTATGGCTGTTTATTTCCAGAATTTGATAGCTTAAACAGTGAAATTTCATAAGCACAAGCAGTTCAAAACAAATAGAGAAAGAAATAAAACCACTGTTATTTTATCATCAAACCTCTACACTTCAATTGCAGAACATATATTCTTGCTTATTCACACATAAAAACAGATCAATGAATACTTTGAACTTAAAAATAAATACTTTCATTGATCAAGATCATTAGTGATTACATTTTATTTCTTTAGGCAGAGTCTGTAGAAGGGCCAGGTAGCCTCCGGATTCATCCTTTCTAGTAAAGGTGAAATATCCGGTGAATGCCCTCTACAGTCAATCTCTGTATGAGAAATTATTTGTTCTCGCGATTTCAGATCAGGTTGGTATCGGAGCTCAAGGTTTTTCTTAAGAGTTTGTGAAATTTGTGCAAGTAAATTGTGTTATTCTGCAAAATTTGATGCTTACTAGGCTGAAATTGCAAAGAGGGGAAGGTCAATTGGTTAGAGAACAAGTTAAACCTCAACCAAGAAGGGCTAGAGTGCCATTACCTCCACCTTCCATTTCATCCTCCATAGCCTTAGAATCAGCCACAAGCATGTCATCCAGAGAAGGAGAAGTACATGAGGAAATGGATCCCAAGGAAGAAGAAAGAGTCTTTAGAAAAGCTTTCTTGGACTTGACTGAGATGGTTAGGATCCTATAACAGGAGAGAAATGATAGGATTGCTGGAGAAGGGTCTAGAAACCAAAGAGAAGAAGGAGATTCTTCAGGAGGGAAGAAAGACAAAGATGAGTCTAAGAAAAGGAATGGAGGAAATGGTGATCCTTCATCTCCATCGTCATCCTCTTCCTCCACATCATCCTCTTCTACTTCTGTTAATCAGTCACATAAAACAAAAACCTCTTTTAAAAATCCTTTGTTGAAGCTTGATGTAAAGTTTGAGTTGCCAATGTTTAATGGTGATGTTAATGCAGAGAAATTGGATAACTGGATTAGACAGCTGGAAGTCTATCTAAGAATCCAGAATTTGCATGATGATGACACTAAAATCCAATTAGCCTCTTTGAGAATGGATGGAGCAGCTTTGGTTTGGTGGGAAGCCAAGACTAGAGAGGATATTAAAAAGCATGGTAAGATAACTCTAACATGGAATGAGTTTATTACTGCTATTAAGAAACAGTTTTATCCTCTTGCTCATATTCAGAAAGCAATCATGAATTGGAAAAGTTTTAGGCAACTTAAAGGTCAAAATGTGCAAGATTATACCCAAGAGTTTAGAAGGAGAGCACTTCTACTTGGAGTAGACTTACAAAGTCAAGATACCTTGTTGAAATACATAGGGGGTTTGCACAATTATCTGCAACATACTATCCTAATGTTCAATCCTACCAGCTTAGATGAAGTCTGTGTGTAGGCTACACATTTAGAAGCGAGAGGAAAGAATGCTTTTGATGCTTTTGATGAGGATAGTAATTTTAAAAACAAAGGAAAAAAGAGAGTTGCTAATTCAAGAAAGGACAAAGGAAAGTTCTTTTGCAAGAACTGTTCGAAGACTAGTCATGATGAAGATCATTGTTGGAAGCTTCATCCTGAACTGAAACCAGAAAAATTCAAGAACAAAAACAAGCCCAAAGAAAAGGAGAAAACTGTTGCAACAGTTGAGCAAGACTTAGGGTCAGACTCAGGAGATGAGACAAAAAGCATAGGCATGGTTTTAAAGAACACTAAGGGGAAAGAAGTAGTGCAAGACACAATTCCTAGTTCTAGCTCTTTGAATTGTCACAAAGATACTCATGATGAAAAGAGGAGGATAGAGCTTTTCCATGTGAGGGTAATTTCCAAACATACAAAAATTGACACATTGTTTGATAGTGGGTCACAAGCTAATCTTATTTCTGAAGACTTGGTCAAGCAGCTAAAACTTGAGACCATTCCACATCTGAAGCCTTATCCACTTGGATGGATTTGCAAGGATGCCAATTTGCAGGTTTCAAGGAAGTGCATATTGCGCTTTGCAATAACTACACACTTTATTGACACAGTGGAACTTGATGTGGTGCTGCTTGATATCTCAGGTATTGTTTTGGGAAGTCCTTACTTATTTGACAGGAAGGCCATATTTCATCGCCATGAAAACAAGTATCACTTGTTCAAAGATGGTAAAGAGTACATTGTGAGAGCTCACAAGAAGAAGATGGAATCTTCTTTACTCCATGCAGGTCAATTGAAAAGATTGGTTAATGCAAGTCAAAGTCTAACTTTGTTGATGTTGAAACGACAAGATTTTGAGCATTTGCCATTTTATGATGTTGCTAATAATTTGTCTCAGTTTGATAACAGTTCGTCTTTGAAAGAAGATGATGTTGTGTTGCACAAATTACCTTTTGGGTCAGCCAATGCAGTGAATGAGGTGTCAAAGCAAAGCAGTGCAAGCAAGAAGGACACAAAATTCAGCATGGGAAAAAGTTGGTTTCAGAATGGTACAATTCGCCATGGGAACAGTTTGCAAGGTGAAGGTTGTTTTAAGTCTTTCTGGAAGTTTGATCAATGTAGAGAAAGTTTTTTTTCTACAAAGTACAATTTCTGTTCTGCAAATTTTAATCATTTGCATCATGACTCAGTCAATCTTAGCAATGGTAGATCAGTTGATTCCAGAGACAGGTTGTCATTTTCTCAAAAGCTTCAGTTGATGAAATCGGGTAGATTTCAGTTGTTCAAGGGTGGAAGAGTGGAGAATAAGTCTCCACATCATCAGTTTCAGTAATCAGAAAGCTTTTGAGGGTCCAAAAGCTTCCCATTTGGGAGGTGTGATCAGGAGATCAAGTCTCTTGAAGAAAAATGCTCAAAAATGAAGTTTCTCAGAATTGCTCCAAAACAGATCGAATGGAAAGATCTCAGCGATACGATCCCAACGCCGCAAACGGCACTCAAATCCGACGTCGTATGCAGAAGATATTCAGCTTCAAAGATTTGTCAATTTCAATTAAAAAAGGCCAAATTGACTTTGTGGAAAAATTTTATTTAAAAAAGAATATTCCACAGAATATTCTGGGAATATTCCGTGGAATATTCCACAGAATATTCTGGGGAATATTCTGGAGGCAGCCTATCAGCGAGCGCCACGTGGCTAGCCCGGAGGCCGCCATGTGGGCCCCAAAGGCAGATTGGAATGGCACGTTAAAAAATTTGTTGGGCTCGACGGGTTTCGAACTGTGGTCGGGCAGATAATAACCAAGCGTTTTATCCGTTGGGCCGCACGTTTTATTGTTATTTTATATTGCCGCGCAGTCATAGATATGGCGCGTGGTTGTTTGGGCGGGGCCCGAAAGGGGGCCAGCCCCTAAGGGCCAGCCCCCGTTGCATATAACCGGCGGCAAATAACCACGGCACTAAACAAACTTGGCGCGCAATTGAACGTGGCGGTTTCAAACATTGGATTCGTGTTATATTATATGGTGGGTTTTTAATATAAAACGTTTGTATTTATTAAAAACAGTTGCAAGACCGCCGACATGTGAATGCACGTTTGGCCATAACCATAATATTTATTGCCAAACGATTAACCGCGCGGATAGTTGGTGACTCCGCCCATTTTGGCGCCACCCCCTATTTTGGGGGCCTTATCCAAAGTTTCTCCACAATTAGTGGAGCTTCTCAAGGTGTAACTGGCAGTTTAGTAAATGTGGCATAACTTCTGCTAGGGGAGGTCTTTGAAGACGAATTTTTTTATTTATTTTGGGTGTAGAGATCATTCTGGAGCTATTGGAGGTGTCTGCAGAGCCATCAGGGCATTCTATCTGCGAATTTTACAGCGCTTTTGACAGTGGAGCCATCAGGGCCAAAGGGAAAGAGTGCTGCATTGGGCTACCTTCCTCCAATGGAGGTGAATTTGTAGTCATTTTATACTGATTTGGATCTTCTGAGTCTATTTTAGCAGTCTATTTTTCCATTAGAGGAGTTTATACAGATGTAATTTCATTTGAAGCATTTAATCAAAAGAGGACTGAGCCTAATTAGAGGCTTTTGGACCAGCGGAGGTAGCCCAAGAGAGGGGTGAACCGCTTAAACAAATATCTGCTGTTCATCTGTGTATTTTGGCTGTTTATTTCCAGATTCAGATAGTTTAAACAGTAAAATTTCATAAGCATGTTATTTCCAAAACAGTTTATACAGTAAACAAAACTTGTTATTTTCTCATCAAACCTCTACACTCCAATTGCAGAACATATACTCTTGCTTATTCACACTCAAAACAGATCAATGAATACTTTGAATTTAAAAATTAAATACTTTCATTGATCTTGATATTTGTGTTTACATATTATTTCCTTAGGCAGAGTCTGTAGAGGGCCAGGTAGCCTCCGGATTCATCCTTTCCTAGAAAGGTGAAACATCCAGTGAATGCCCCTACAGTCCATCTCTGTATAGGAAATAGTTTATTCTCACAATTTCAGATCAGATCACATT